>JANHGB010020064.1:53277-79203 GCA_026283785.1 Coracopsis vasa
CAGAGAAGCTGTGGCTGCCCCATCCCTGGCAGTGTTCAAGGCCAGGTTGGACACAGGGGCTTGGAGCAACCTGCTCCGGTGGAAGGTGTCCCTGCCCGTGACAGGGGTTGGAGCTGGATGAGCTTCCAGATCCCTTCCAATACAAAGTGTTCTATGGTGCTAACTGTACTGCATCCCTAAATGAAAGGGATGAAGATTATACCACTAGTGGGGAAAAGCATAAGAATGATTTCATTTTTCTACAACTGATTATGAAATGAATGGAGAAGTGCAAAGGAGCAGCCTGAGGAGAGCTCTCTCAGCTGATGATGAGGGTGTATGTTGCTAACCCTGCTAATTTTACATTCAATACTTAGTAGCCAAAAATGTTTTTGTCATGTTTTCCAAACCGCATCATTAGCTCTGTTATTTGTCCCATTAACATAGTTCATCATGCATCGAGCTTGCCAGTCACTGTGGAGTTAGCACACAGCTTAGAGCACGGGCTATGATGCGAAGACAGATGTGTATCTCAGGCCTGATTATAAGCTGTAGCTGGCAAAACAGGGAGTGATTTAATGAAGTTTTGATACAGCTCATCAGATACTGAAATGGGAAGATGCTATATTAATTTAGAAACACATTATCATTTCAATTGTTGTAATTGTGGAGAGTATTAATAATAGGGGAGCTGGTGGCACTTTGGGAAGGTGATGTATTATTCTAAAGGAAAAAATATTCTTCAGAATCATGTTTCATTTGACACCTAAACATCTAGCATACTGCGTGTTCCTATTATCATAGGGTAATCAATTTGGTTTTGCATCTTCCATGCTCACAACCGTGACCTCAGGCATTTCATGTGCTATACTGGAGGCTCCTGAACTGCTGAGGCTTAAAACACTGGCTTGACAACTTCTATCTTTTAATCCTCAGTTCTTCTATGGATTTCAATGACTTGAAATGCTGTTTGACAGCAGGACCTCCTTTTGCTGTCATCAGCTAAAGAAAGATGCAAATGTCATCTAAAACTTGTTCCATCCATGGCAGGTGATGGTGTTTAATACAAATGGTCCTGACCACCATTAGTGTGAAGGCTTTAAACCTTTTTACACTAAAGTTAGTGCACCTTGGGAAAATAGAGTGGCATCCTGTTCTGCTTAAGGAGCAGTGTAGTTCTCAACTAATATCTGAGCACCATCTCTGATAGAAGACCCTGACTTGTCTTAGCCTCTGAAGGGCTAAGAAAGGGATGCAATTCCTCTTAAGTGCATTTGGGGATGCTGCTGTGTCTGTCTCTGTAGGATCTCCCCATTCCTCAGCTTTGAGATGAGACAAAAAGCAATGTTATGGAAAGCAGACTTAAATGCTCTGGACTAAGCATTTTATGGTTGAAGCATGGAAACAGACTAGAGATTCCTTTACACATTTATAATGAGTAAAAGCCCTGTAATCCTGCATTTACATTATCAAACCCTGTGATGTGGGTATGTGACCAAGGTTTTGGTGTCACCTTTTCCTTCTCCCTCTCCTACCCACTGCAGAGGAGCAGCTCCTGAGCCTATTCCCTGTATGCCCTGGGGCTGATACCAATGTGCCTCCTGGTAGAGCTCTGCTAAAAGAGGCAGTTTCCCTCTGAATACCACTCAGAACATGAGCAAGCTCCAGCCTGAACAACCACTTCATTACCACGGTCTCCTGGCAATGATGCACAGGCAGATTTCCTGTCTCAAAGCAGAATCAAGGCAATATTTTGTGTCTATTCTTAGTCACATCCACTTAATCTGTAGATACTTGAAATCCTCAAACGAGCAGACTGCAGGGCATGTCATTCCTAATGCTTTAGAGTGAATTCCAGCCCAGTGCCTTCTTGTGCCATGCTGCCAAGATGTGGAGCTGGATCCTGGACTGCTCCTCACCTGCTGAGGGGTTCCCAGGGCCGTATCCTAGGAATTTTTTGTAGCCTTTCACTCAATCTCTGCACTTCAGCTCTTCCGTGTGACTTTTCATAAACCATTGCTACTTCCTAGCTGGATGCTTGGCAGATCTGCTGGGCTCCAGCTGTTCAGTGCTTCCCATAATTCCTGACACAGGCAGCAGAGCCACCTTGGCAGGTTTCTCCCTGCCTGTGGGACCTGTTATTCCCTTAGGAATGCTTACAGACCCTGCTGGGATTTTCAGCAAAGCACTGTGCTGGTGAGGACAAGCAGGGGATCAGTGAACAGTGCTTCAAGTGCACAAATGAATCATCGCAGCTGTATGGGATGCAGATCCCTGTTTAGCAGCATACTTGGCTGTAAAACAATGTGTTTCTGGGATATGTGGGAATAGAATGGGGCTTTTCTTAGGCAAGTCCACTCCTGCAAGCAGGAATAGTCTTTACTGGCATTGGACTTGGGTTTAAATAGAAGTTCAGTGGCCTTATGGAAATAACATCCAGTGATGATTTGGTCCTTCTGTTACATCTCAGCTTCACTCCTTCCCCCAGTGCCTGGCAGGGTGAGCACTGGTGGTGGCAGGCTTTTGGGCTCCATAAAATACAGGCACTGAAAGTATCTGTGTCCTCAGCATTAGGTGACCGTGAAGGACAAAGTCACCTCTGGTTTGGGGTGCTTTGGGTTTGAGGTAAGAAACAAGGCAAGGTGGGAGCGTGGTTGGGAGGTCTCACACTGCTCTTCTAGGTGGAAAGAGGTTGGTTTGATGCTTTTATGCAAAATTTCAGAGAGGAAACAGCTCGAGACAGATGTCCCTGCCTCTGCCATCTCAGGAATGAGAGTACCAGCCGATTCTAGATGGCCAGATGCTCTGCCAGCTGCCAGCAGACACCTCAGCCTTCCCTTATGGTGGATTTGCATCACGAACAAAGATTTTACCCTTCCCTCTGTGTGTGTATGTATATATATATATGTAAAAAGTAAGGATGAACAAAGACAAAACTACCACTTAAAATGGAAGTAACAGAACTCCAGTTTAAGGAAATATTCCTGTAAAGTGAATATTTGGAAAAGTAATTCCCTCCATAATTCCTTTGTTTCCAAACTGGAGCACAAAAGTGTGCTCAAACCCCAGCTTTCACACCAGTTTATCCTTCAGGGGAATGCGTTATCTCTGTCCCCTGAGTTATGCTTTGCCCCTTCCTTGTATTTCAAATCTTGTATGTATTTGGCTGCTCAGACTGGAAGTTCTGGAGCTGTGCTGTGCCAAAGAAGGCACTGTGGGACACAATGGCCTCGGGGAGAGGCTCCACCTTGGGTTTTGACATGTTCTGGTTGTATAAAACCCATGACAATAAATCTTTGTATTAGACTGGTAGCTCCACCATAATTTAAAGCAACAAAGGCTTTAGCTACCCCTGCAGTGCTCACTGCTCTTGCCATGTGATGGAGACAGATAAATACTGAGGCAGTATCTTACTCTTCAGGCTCTGCCATTGGCAAATACTTCTAAATGTGTTGTATGGATTTATGCTGCTGGTGGCAGACTTCCATGGAATCCCTGTAATTAATCACTGGCCTTAAGGATGAGAAGTGTTTTGTTGGTCTGATCAGCACCAGGTGAAGTGATGAGCACAATGAATCAGTGCGGGGAAGGACTGGCTTGAATTCAGGCAGAGAAACTTCTGTTTGAAACCCAACTGTTTCATGTTCCTTGGTGTGGAAACAGCCTCAGCATCATGTGCTGGGTGCATAAATAAAGGGGATCTGTAAAAAGATCCCAAATATGAAACCAGGTCCATCACTTTGGGAATCTGAGATGGCCAAGTGACTCAGGTGAGCTACTTGCATGCACCCATGTGGAAACCATAGGAGGTTCTAAAAGTCCCAAAATACTTCCTACATTGTATTCTTTAAAGAGGTTTTTCCTATGTTGCTCTTTATATTGGCTTTCAATTGCCTACTGCTTGACTAGGAGGACTCCAATGCTGCTATGTGGATCAATTCCTGGTAGCAGTTCTGAACAACCTTGAGGAAGGTGGTTGTACCCAGGGCCAGGTGAATGTGCCAGTCCCTCTTGCAGAGCTCTGCAGTCAGCACTGGAGCTCTTTGTTCTCTCTTCCCCTTCAGAATTCAGCCCATAGCTGTGCATTACCTGCATGGCTTTTAAATGATAGGAATGGGCCTTAAGCTGTGTCGTGCACCCACGTTTAGGATTTGAGTAATCGTAGTTCGCTGTGCTGTAATTGGGCAGCCTTGGGAAATCACGGCTGGAATTGATGGCTCCCAGCAAGTTTTCTCTCTCTTGGTGTTTGCCATGTACATTTTTAGAGCTGTTCATGTTTTTATACATTCCTTTGGAGGAATGTTGTGATAAATCAGCATTGCAAGCAATGGAAAGAGACACGTTTCCTTTAAACAAGGTGATGCAGCCTTCAGAATTGCTAAAGGAACAATAAGGCAACTTGAAAACAATGAGGAACACCTTGAACTGTACTGCTTGTCTTACACTGTGCCATTAGGAGCACTTGTTACCTGTTCCCACATCTGGGGAGGTAGCAGTGGTGCCTGTCAGTGAACATCTGGAGGTGCCTGCAGCCCAGGCTCCACTGGGAATCCCTGCTGTCGAGCAAGGGCTCTTTTCCTCTCTCAGTGATCAAGGTGGGAGAAGATTTTCCTGGTTATGCTCTACTTCATAGACACTCCAGTCTCACCTCTCCTATCTTGTGTTCAGTGTTTCCCAAGGGCAGTGGGTGAGCATGCAGAGTGTGATAGCACAAGCATCAGTTTCTCAGGCTTGACTTCCATTATCAATGCTTTCACTTTGTACTCACAGCCACTGGTTGTTACTGGTCCCCTCTGGAGCAGGAGGGAGGCTCTTTCAGGAGCAGGTGGCAGCTGCAGAGCTGTGGTGTCTTTGGCACCAAATCAGAGGACATGAACAGGGTCATACATGCAGATTAAGGCAGGAAAGACGTTTTCCTGGTGCATCAGATCCATCTCCAGCAGAATTCAATGACTCCTTTGCTTAAATTAACCAGTCTGGTGACAGAAGGGATGTAGGCAACAGCTTTTATTCCCTTTAACTGCATGTGCTCCTTGTTTACTCCATGTATTTGGCTTTTCCAAAGGTAAGGCCAGGCATTAATTCAGTAATCTGTGGGCCCAGCAGACTTGGAAGCTTTCAAAGGTTATTGCTCATGCAATAGGTGCAGTGTGAAGTGGTTGGAAATGGTGCATGAGGAGGGAATGCCCTTTGGAAAAGGTTAAGCCTGCCGGCAGTTTATCACACAGCCCTTGAGCAGGGGAGAGCCCGGTGGGAAATCAGAGGGAAGCAGCCGAGCTCTGCTGATCAGTAGAGCTCTGCTGGCCTGGGATTGCCTGTGTGCAGGGAGATGGATGTGTGGAATGAGGATGAGCCCTGCCTGCACCACGGGCAGGCTGCTCTCCTCTGCCAGAGCAGGCAGAGGCTGCAATGGCTTCATTTTATCTCCTAATCTCTTGGAATGATGATGCTAAATCCCCTCCTGCAGTGCTGCTGTGGAAGGAACTTCTCCAGCCCTCTTAAAATCAAAATGGGTCTGTACTTATTTTAGTTCTGGCCTATTAGTAAACAGCAATGAAATGCTTTTTCTGTTGCCAGTGGCTATGCTCAGTTTTGTGTTTCCTTGCAATATGCATAATTCTGCATTTGGAAGGAAAAATGGGACAACCATAGTCTGGACAACGGGAGGGAATGATAACAGGAACTGATTTAACTAGGAGGAGTTTATACCACTCCATTGTAACAAACTGGGGGGTGTACTCAGCACCTCCCAGCAAGGCAAGTAGGTTCTAAGAGGGGTTTTAGCCCTCTTGTTTGTGCAGGTGGGGATGGGGAAGCAGCCTGATGGGACTGGTTCTCTGACAGCATCTGCAAGTCAGCAAGATGCTGCAGACACCTCCAGGTGCTTTTCTGGCTCATTCTTCACCACACACAGGTTGGGGAAATGCTTTTGCAAGGACCATGTGCAGTGGAGGGGCAGTCCCTGGGCAGTGGGAGTGCTCTTGGGTAGAAGGTGGTGGGGAGCCCATGGGTTCTCCTTCCTTCCCTCTGCACTGTGCTGCTGAGCATCTCAAAGGGCAGAACTCAACCTGCTGCTTTATGGCTACACAAAGGTTTACTCTGCAGACTATACCACGTTTGGCCTTAATATTCTCATTATTGCTTGCTTCAAGTGCCCCAATTATGCCAGAACTGTGAAACTGGTTCTAGTAAGTACTTTTGGATTCCTTCTGTTTGTTCCTCTTCCCATGCGGTTGTGTTGCCCTTGGTTTTCCTGCTAACCAAGAGAACCGAGATTCACTCTCAGCTGACACAAGGAGAAAGGGAAATCTAAACAGGAAACCCAAGAATGTGCAGCCTCAGAAGCAGAAGATGAGCTGGGTTCTCGCCTGCATCCCTGCCCCTGGGTGAGCTGCTTCTGCAGCAGGGAGCTCTGCAGGTTCCTTCTCTCCAACACTGGAAGGAGCACTCATGCAGCTTTTTGAGCTCCATTAAATAGCACAGCTGCCCAAGCAGCTAAATGGATGAGGCTAATGAACATGTGCACAAGCTTGCTGGTTCAGGAGCTAAATTGCCTGGGAGCAAGCAAAACAGAATTAGGCAAGTAAAGAACCTGATTGTTTTTCAAGTGATAAAAGATTGGCGTGAATTACAGGAGGCATTGGAAATTTGGAAGATATGGAGATTTAAATGGCTGCATTTATTTCAATTAAATAAAGAGGAGGGAATGAAATGCCTGTTCAGAAGCATTATAGACTGAAGTTTCCATCTTATTTACTCTGATCCTGGGCTGAGACTTAATCTCTCTGCATTTAGGGATCACGAATCCTCTTTTTGTTGTGGGGGAGCCCTCCCAAACCAGAGCAAGGGCAGAAGAGCTCACTGGAGCCAGAACAAGGCTGACCAGTTGGTGTTCAGGAGATGTGGGCTCAGGAGTGCAGCACTGGAGCTGCCTCGCTGCTTGATGATGCATTTTAAGGCAGATCTTGCATTAGTACCGTTTCCACATGGGCTGGTGCCAGCATTCCAGGTTGGAAGTGGCCTTCGGCTCAGCTCAGATGTGGAGTTTGGAGGGGTTGAGTACCCAGTGAAGTATGTGTGAGGAATCCAGATGGGGAATGGTTCTGTATCTGTAACACCCCAGTGTGCTGGTCCCAAGCACCTTCCTGTGTCCTCAGCATGCCTGGGAGAAGGGAAGTGATGGAAAACCTCACCTTCCAATGCAGTTATTTCTCAGTGAATCCAAACCTCCCTTTTCCAATGAGGTTTGGTTTCCTCTCTGAACTTTGCTTGTGTTTTAAACCCAGGTTTGAAGTTATATCAGGTCAGTTTTCAAAGATGCTGTTGCTTCCCCCCCTCAATTACAAGTTTTCTTCCTGCAGCCTTTGGAAAACACAATTTCACTGCGAAGGCTTGGGAAGCATCTCAAAGCAGATCCTGATTGAAGCTCCAAGGCCTGACGCATGTGAAGTGTGTTCTTACAGCAGCCTCCCCAGAGCCAGGCAGTGTTATGAGAAACGTGAGCCTGTTCATTTACACCCATTGCCCTCTGGGGCACGGAGCTCTCCTGGGCATGAGGATGTTCCACTGGTTTTGACAGGCACACAAGTTTCTAAGCCCCAGTTTCCCTTCCTTATGTCCCATCCCAAAGCTCTGCTGGTCCCTGTCAGCCCCTGTCCCGTGAGGATTGCCCTGCAGAGTGTGAATGTGAGGCTTCTGCAGCCCCAGAGGAGAATCTGCTGTCAGGTTCATCCAGTTTCCTCTTGGTGGCTTCCTTCCTATTCCGGTGTCAGGATGGCTGTGGCATTGATTGAACAGGAGATTCATGGAGGGAAATTAAGGCTCTAGAAGATACAATAATTTAAATAATTGGTAATTTTTTATTGTGTGTAGAACATGAGAAATCCAGAGCGTTCATTCACTGCAAACTCCCCCAGGACCGTGCTACAGGAGCAGATGAATTCTTACGAAACAAAGATTCTATTCTCATGCAAATATCCCTCAATAATAAAATACCCAGGGAATAAAAATGACAGGAAAATGTATGATGTACAAGCAGAATTGTTTCCAGGAGCTCTTTATATTGTAGGCCACGTTAGCAGCAGTGCACAGCACTGGATCAGGCATTGCAGGAGCAGTGTGATGGAGAAAGCCAAGGAAAAGCTCTCTCCTTCTGCAAGGCAGGAGGAGAGAATGGCCTTGGGGAGCACTGGGGAGGAGGCCAAAAGCCCCAATCCCAGTTTTGAGTTGCCCAAATCTGAAGTCTGAGCTTCACAGTTGCCCTTTGGGGCTGTGGTGCAGGTGTGGGCATAGGCTTTGCTTCGGACAGCTCTACCCTGCTAGTTAAAACCTTGAAGAGGAAGATGGGTCCTGCATGTGGGGCACATCTAACACTGACTTGGGCTGTCCTTTGTCAGCAGTAACCAGTGAGAAGGACAACAGCTGCCTCACCATCCCAGCCCCACATCTATGCCAGCAGGGCTTCAAAGCCAGGGCATTACCCCTCCCTTATCTTTCCCATTGTATACACATTAATGAACATCCGGAGCTGCCAGTGATGGGAATGCAGCCCATGCTCAGCAACCTTCCTTACTTGGGGGAAACACCCTCTGTGTTTCAAGCCCTTCCATCAAAGGCCATTCACTTCTCTTCAGGCAGCTGAGAAATGGCCGGAGTGTGAAGCATTCCCGGCTGGAGTGTGAAGCATTCCCTGCTGCCTGTGCTAATGACTGCTTGCCAAATGGCATGTGTATGGGGGTGTAGGGGAGAGCACACCATGGGGAAGGGGAATAATCACATTAAATTCCATCTCACCAAGTGCTCTGGGCATAGATCACTTTTATTGCCGGGAAGATGAATGGATGCCGTGGTGCATTTTGTTTTGTTTCAGAGGAAGGAGTGTTTAAGATGCTGGTGTTATTTCAAACTGTTTGGGTAATCGGGGATTAATAAACGTCGTCGGAGCTGAGGGAAGCTTCAAAGGCTCCTCTGGCCGGCTGAAGAGGGATGTCTGAAGCCTGAAGCATCACCCAGCACATGAGCGGAACAAGGATTTCTGCTGCTTGGTTCCTTTCTTTTGTTCAATGTGCAATGAAACCCTTTTGAGTTCCTGTGGCACTGCTCTAGCGTGCAGTAATTGTGCTCACCTCTTTGTCTCCTTCATCAGGACTGAGCCTGCCTGAAACTGGGCCAGTTCACAGCCATCTCCATCTGTGGTTTATGGTTTTGCTGCTATCTCGTGCTCAGAGTCACAATTTCAATTGAAGAGATTTCAAATCCTGTTCTAATAGGGACGTGCCCCAAATGAACAGCTCTTTTGCACACAATTATATTTCTTTGGGGGGGGGAAAGAAGATTTCTGGTGTTGATTTTCTTGCTTTGCTTGAAAAATAGAACCACTTCAGATAGGTTTTATAAGGAAGTTTCCTCTAACTGTTGCAAAGGGGGAAGTTTCTGATAGCTCAACCTGAATCTTTTCTTCCTTCTAATTTAAAATCATTTCAAGTTAATGCAAAAGTACTTTGTTCAGAATGACTTTTCTGCCGATGAATTCCTAATTCCCTTCCTTGAGATCGAGGTGTAAAGGATGTGCTTGGAATGGCGGCAGGAGGGATGTGGGATAGGTCCATCCGACCCAAGTGTTTCCAGTGCTTCCTCCCTGTGTGCGCTGTAGGTTGAGACTCTGTTCCCTTGGTTATCACAGGCCTGTTGCTTGTGCTGCTGGTGCTACATGAACCAGGGCTTCTGCTGTATCTTGGGCCTTCCAAGCATGGTTTTAAACATTAAATGAAACTAAATTAATCAATGTATAAATTAATTACCCGAACTGCCTTTGCCTCCGAGGCTGTGGCGGGGCTGTGTAAGAGGAACCCAAATGCCAACATGAAAATCTCAATTAAATTTTACAAATAATAGATAATTACAGGGCTTTTTTCTTTTTTTTCCTTTTTTTTAATGTTCCTATTAAATTGTAAGGAATTATTAGATATTTAAGTGACATTTATTCAGATAGCCCACAGCGAGTGAGGTACCAGTTACATGCTGTAATAAATGTCAGCATTTAGAAATTAATTGCTGTGCTATCTAACTTGCTGTGGGCTGTCTCGTTAAATATTAATGGCTGTCTAAAAACATGGTAGGAGCTGAAAGGATTATTTGGATATGGGATGGCAGAGTTATAAGGCCTAGAGGGGGAAAGCTCTGTTTGAGCATCGTTGGGATCACTGCTTGGTGAGGCAGCCCTGAGATGCGTGCGGTCTCCTGCAGGGATGGGCAATGCTGCTCCGCATCCAGGTGGATCCTTCAGCGCCTCTGATAATGGATTAAAGGAATTATTTATCTCAAGCCAAATGTGCCAAGTGCTTGGCAGGGAATGCACGTGCTCAGTGGTTAAAAAGGGAGGGAAAAGTCTCTTGCAGCTCTGCTACAAACTGAAGGGATATTCTAGTTGCAGCTCAGTCTGCCCCTATGAATAATGCATGCTGGTCTCCCAGAAACACAGGGTAATCAGAAATACACTGTGTCCATGACAAACACAGTGCACGTTACTGCAATAGAGCTTGAAGACCATTCCCATTGACTCTTACTGTTTAAAGCTAAGAAATATGCAGTGTGTTCTCCCCATCAGGCACCACTTTAATGCTTTGCTATTCCCTGTGCACTAATAAAGCATTTGGTGCGAGCAGGAGCCTTTGTGCATGATCTGACTGTGGGATGGGTTATCCCTGCGGCTGAAGTGTTTGGAGCCAGTACAGGTATCTCCTGGGGTTTCCCTGGTGAACTCCCCTGCAGCAGGGCCACTGGCACAGCTGCCTAACTTGGAGCATAGGAAATCCCTGTCCCCAAGCCCTCCACACTCAGCCAGGCCGATGGGATGAGGCTCTCCCCCAATAAGAGGACCTGCGGAATCCTCTGCCTGCCTTGTTCAGGAGGCACCGTGTGTCCTCCTGCCCATTTTCTGTCCTTTCCAGCCTTGATCTGTTCCCAATATGCTCTGAAATACCCGTATGAAGCAAAATATCGTCTGTGAGCACTGAGCCTGGTGCGATGCTTGTCCAGTGAGCTTTGATTCAACACAAAATGAGAGAGAATTGATTTTGAGATGCTTTGGAGGAATCCTCACTTCCTTTCCCCTAAGCAGGCCAAGGAATGCGACTTCATTCATCATGTACTCAGTTCAAAGCATCATTTACTGCTGAAGGATTGAGCAAATATAATTTAAGGTTCCACTGTGCATGTGACAGGTTTAATTAGTGTACATGGGAGCTCAAAGTTGTTCAGAAAGTATTTGTTTGCATCAAAACAGGCTATGTCTGCAATTTAAACTGGAATAAAGTGCTGCAGTTATGGGGAGTTTAATGAGTTGTTGTGTAATGTTCTTTATAAACTCCAGCCTAGATGGGAAACCATACTAGCAAATAAAAACAGGGTTAGTAAATGCAACCGAATCCAGCTTTCCATATCCTCTTGCTTACAGTGGCTGTAATTGGTTGGTAATGCCGTTCAGTTGTTCTGAATGGGAATTGTCTCTGCAGTAGTGGTGTGAGGAGCTGGAGTGGAAATCCCTCCTGCTTATGGTGTTGTCTCTGCATTGGAGCATCGCTCCAGGGGCCGGCTGTGACACAGGGCCCGGGCTGGCTCCTACAGCACTGCTTTCATGTGCCTTTTGGAGAGAGCCCTTACAGGTAACCTGCTCTCTTATGGTGTCTATAGAGAGCTTGTCCTAAACCACTGCAACTTCTTGTGCAGACCTGACAGAAGATATTGATCTATCAGCTGAGAGGCTGATATGAGGATAGGAGCTGGGGTTTTGTTGTTGTCTTGTCCAAGTCTGTTTACCACAAACAGGCACTGTATGCTAATTGTAAACTGCTGGCAGCCTGCTGCTTATGTGACAGTGAAGCTGGTGAGGGTTCGAGCGGGAGTGAAATGTAATGACACAGCACAGATTTATCTGAGGAGAAGAGAATATGGCTTAAAGGCAAGGATCCAGCCGCTGACTGCGTGGGGAGATCAGAGGATTCACAAGCAAACCGCAGCACTGGTGCTCACGGGAAGGCTGAGCAATGCTCCACGTCCCCCCAAGTGCACTGACCTTTAGCTCTCAATTAAAGCCAGTGCCATTCAGCAGGGAGATGGCTTTTTCCCCTCTTTTCTCTTTGGGTTTCTGCTGTGATGTGCAGCGAGTCACAGCTTGGCCCCATTGGCAGTGGTTCTCAGTGGGGAGCGTTTCAAGGGGCACCCTACTCTGTGTCAGGCTTTGGAGCACCCCTGAGTGCTGCCAGGTTGTTTGCTACTTAAAGGGCACCTAAACCACCCAGTGCTGGAAGCTGAGCATCTACGCTCAAAGTCTTTTATAGTCTAAAGCAGAAAACCCAAAGGAGAGGGAAAGGAAGGATTCTGTCCTTTCCCTATTCAGTGCTACACAGAGCAGCCAGGCTGGCTCCCCTGAGCTGGGCTGCAGAACCCTTCTGCTGGGAACACCGAGATCCCTAGGGAAGACTGCATAATGTCATTGTAAACTTGTTCCTGGTGCAACTTGAATGGTAAGAATTATGTTCCTTCTCTAATCTGCAGTAACCTGTGCAGGGCTGAGCTGCAGTGAGGATCTGGAATGAACTCTGTGCAGTTTCCTACTTGGGAACTTCAGTTGTTACCTCTGGAGGTCACTATAGCAAAGACAAAAATACAGATACTGGAGGCTTTAAAGGTTATTTGGCTCTTTGAGTTGTTTTCTGTTACAGCGCATCCCTGTGTGAACCCGATCAATCCATGCAGATGTTCTAATTAATTCCTTCATGGAAGGTTCTTGAGCCTTCAGTCCATCCTCATAAGCTCCAGCCATCACCTACTGCGCCTGCCCGGTTTGGAGGTTTTCCCACTTCCACTAGGAATGGAAGATCTAACCTGGCACCTCACACCCTGCCCTTAATGCTTCGATATATGCTGATATCAGTGAAACCCCTGAAAGCTCCATCTCTCCCTGCAGAGTGAGGAGGTTTAGATGGAATTTAGTGCTTTCTACACTTCTGCAGAGCTGCAGCACTGCTTTCTTAAGAGACAGTTTTAAATGGGAGAAATCTGAAGGCAAATTAACTCCAGGTAGCACCTCGTGACCTCTCCAATGTGTAGTGTTACCCACTGAAGTAACAGCTTGGTGCTTACTAAAGCAAAGAGGTGCAGCCAAACTGCAGCATAATTTAACAGCTGATAATTCTCTTGTAGGATGCAGGGAACCAAGGAGGGGGCCTGATTCTATCACCATTTATTCCTTAGTGCTGTTTTTACACTGCAGAGTGGTGTAAAAGAGCTTTAGTGACCGGAGGAGCAGGAACCACCCAGTGCCCATCAGCCAGATGTCAACACTGGTTTTCAAACTACTCAGACCTTCATTTTATTGACAGTGTTCCTTAAGCTTTGACTTTGGCTTTGGCATAATTACATTTTGAAAGCTCCCCTCTTACCCTCACTGGGCTGCTGTGTAAGAGAAGAAAATCCCAATTCATGGCTCTAATGAACGCATGTTGTTCCATGAGCAGCTGAATTAACTAGGCCTGTGTATTGATTCTGGTTTATAGATGTACATCTTGTATTTGGCTTCTCTGCTGTCTAATGAGGCATGAGCTCTACCTTGCAGCTTGGAGCTTTCAAAGCATCCCTCCTTCCACTGTCCTTTGCCCCTGAAGGTTCTGTGGTGGTTGATAAAAGCTTGGAGCACAAGCTAAGGGCTTTCTTACCTCTCTCCTTCCCACAAACACCTCTTCTCATGAAGACACAAAAGTTTGATGCCTCTGCTCTGTGCCAGATGTGACTGGAACAGGCTGGTGAATTACAGAGTTTCTGGGGCAGGACTGAATGGAAACAGACTGTTTGCATTGCCCTATTCCCCTGGCAGAACAAAATAGCACAGAAGACCTGAGTGTCTTTTAATGCAGTGCAGACAATTGCAGCATCACTCAAAAGGTGTTATTGTCGGGCCTTTCTTGAGAAATCAGCGTTTTTCACTCCGGTGACGTGCAGCATGACCTTCAGCTCTCAACACCCTGAAATGAAGTTTGTCTGAACTTTCCAATAGCTGTAACCAGGCTGCAGGATAAGGCATGAAGGTTTCCAATGATCTGAAGCTTTTGCTCTCCAGCTGTTTATCACCTGAAAGCACAATGGCTATTCCCTGATATGTCAGGATACAGACACTATTTTTTTGTTTGATGGCTCAGCTTGACTTTCCAATGACTAAAATTTACATCCTGGGGTTTCAATCATGTAAGTTAGCTCTTAGCCAAACTTCCAATGCCTTTGATTGAGCTCATGGGTTAACTGCCTTGAGGAGGCTCGGAATTGTTGGGATTGTTAAACAGACAACATTTTTCTTTTGATTAGACACAGTGCTAGGAAACTGCCTGCTTTTAGAGTTATCGAGCAGCTTCCTCAAGTGTGGAAGTTTACCCTTGAATATGAGGGGTATAAAACACGTTTTCTATGTGTTTTTTCAGTCAAGTGATTGATCTGCTACATTAGTGCAAGCTTTAGATTTGTCTCTTTGGCACTTGCAGGCTGAGCTGTACACTCTGCAAGGGATTACCAAGGACACTCCTAGGATGGAGCAATCACCAGTGGAAACCTCTGCATCATTTGCAAATACATGAATTTGGTTTGTGTATTAATGAGCACAGAATTGTCCATAACAGAAGTTGTTTTCAAGGACAAGCGCAGAGGAAGAGCTCTTGCAGCTTCCAACCTGAGTCATGTCACTCAATGTCTTCTCTTCAGTGTGTATTCACTTCTCAGAGGTGTTATCGATCAGCTGCTTAAAAATCTCTGCTAATATTATTGTACTAATATTATTGTACAGCAAATACATGAGGAATGTGGTATGAGCTGTGCTTAGGCAGTTTTCCTTTGTTTTGAGAATAGATATGAAAATGATGAAGATACATTGCAGAAGCAGAACAGAGCGTGGCATATCCATTTTATCCAGGATAGTGGTAATTCCTAGTGAAAGTGTGTTTGCCTAAAGAGGGAATGAGTTGGTTCTGCAGATGAAGCAATTGTGGGATTTCCCATGCCATGGTTGTGGCATGCCTGGGGCAGTGTGCTTTGTGTTGGGCACTATATTGGGTACCAAACAGAGCCAATTCATACTGGTACCAGAGTTTCACACTATTGCTTATTCCCCCAAATGCACAAATCAACTACTGTTACCTCCAGTGCCTGGTTAGGAATCTAAGGGACTGAATGTTAAGGCTTTAATCACCCAAAGCATAAAGTAACCTCCTTTAGTAAGAGCAGTCCCAGTTCAGAGTGAACAGCATACATTCATTGTGGAGAGATTCTCCCTTGCTTTGCTTTGTAGCCATTACATGTTAAAAAGAAGAGGGAAAACCCCTTCAACAAGAGTTAACCAATAGTCTTTAACACCTGCAAAGTTAAGAAGTGGTGAACAGCAATTCTAACTTCAAATGGATAACTTTTACTGCAGCCTTTGAAAGTGATTTATTTGGAAATGAACATTTAAAGAGAAACAACTTACTGGGTAGTAATGGGAAGGGTATTTTACACACAAGACAGCACTGTAGTACCTGTAACCCTGAGGAATGAGGCAGGAATGGTGTGGCGTGTCCTTCCCTCACCATCTTGCTGATGAGGTGCCTGGTCTCAGTGTGACTCTGACATTAATTCAGGCTTTGGGACCTTTCTGGGTCTATGGTGCTGCAGAAGGAGGTGGCAGTGTCCTGCTGGGAAGTGGGCAGGATACGAACTGCCTGATGAAGGGGGGGAAAAGCCATCTTGGAAGTTTGAGTGGCAGCTGTCAACTGTGCAACCGAGACCAATCTCTGCTTAATTTGCCTCAAGAGATGAGAAATTCCTTGGTGACATTTAGTTATGTCTTCAAAGGTGGCAGAGGTTTGGTGCTCTGGAGACCACTTCTCTCAAGTGCCATAGAACAAGTAGCCAATTCTCTTTTCTCCCCAGAGCTTCAGGGCATCTTGTTGAAATACCAAGGAGAGAAAGGTAGAAAGACATAAAAAGGCTGTTAGAAACGTTGAAGCAAGTGGCATTTAGTGCGTGTCAGGGCCGTGCGTCAGATGAGAGGCTTCTTTACACTAATTGGGTACATAAAGAGCACCAGGGATGTGTCTTCAGAGGACATCTCAGATGTTGTAATTCTCATTTGTCAACAGGCTTTACTAAGGGGTAACTCACTGAGTACAACCCAGGATGCAACACATCCCTCTTATGCTGCAAGAATGCTGGATAAAGGAATTCCTTGAAATTATGTTGGGAATTGCAGACAGTAATGGATAGTATTTCCCAGTTTAACTGCTGGAAGTGGCCATGGGCTGCTGTGTTGAGCCAGTGCTTCAGCTCCCTGTGGACATGAGCTCTTCTTCCTGCTCCCACCCTGCTTCCAAAGCAGCAGACAGAAAGCTGCACATTGCCTTTAGTGGAGGTTTGGTATTTCCTGGGTTCTTTTTGCTTTCAGAATAACCTTATTGTTGAACTTTGGGTGGCTTTTTGGGAAGAAAACAGAGATTTAATTGTTTTAGTAAGTGCTTTAGTGTAAACCCCCCACAAATCTCATACACACAGAGTCCAGGCTCTTTATCAAGGGAGGAATCTTCCTGTATGGGATTATTTCCTGATGCTAGGATGCTGCCTGGCTGAGAACAAAGCTTGTTAAGAAGCTGCTTCCCAAGTTCCTCCAGCTCTCCTCATTACCCCTGTTTGGTGCAGGCAGATCTGGTATGAAGACAAATGTACCGACAGTGCTTAGGAAGTGCCAGTACCTACTGCAATAATGAATTACATTACTGCCAGGAAGCTTGTTTCACCTTGTGATGTGCATGTTTAATTATTTGACAGGTTTTGATAGAAAGCACAGCATTTAAATGTCTGTAAAGTCATAGCATATGGCTCAATGAACTAATCTTTATGTATTCATGCTTATAAACGGCTTTGAATGAACATCTAACAAGGGACTGTATTAGGCGTAATAACACAGGTACAGCAAAAAGGAGCGTGTTTCAATTGGCGTCTAAAAGTCATCAGCTGCTGTATGGGATGAGAGTGTGAAAGTGCCTCTTAGAACAGCCCATGGAAAATGCAAGAGATGAGTTAATGTGCACCCAGGAGGAAGGGCTTGAAGATTGTGCTTGCAGCAAAGCTGTGATCAGCAGAGAACAGAAAGTGAAACAAGGGGAAAGCGGAGCAGTGAAGTAGGTCAGCAGCGAACAAGACGCGACTCATACAGAGAGGGGGAGTTTGATTTTTAAACACCAAATCCTGACTTTGCTCGAAATAAAACATCTGCATAAACTCAGCAGCTGGTCAAATAAGATAAAAGGTATTTATATTTCATTGTACTGTGTGCAGTTTTCACTGTATTTACTTACACAATGCTCTAACTTCAAACACTGAAGTCTTGATTATATGTGAATTCTTTGTGTCGCTGCTGTTCTATGTACCCAGCTCAGGGCTCACATGAAGCAGGAGCTGTTTGAACAATGGACTTGTTCCAGGTGGTGTATTGCCAGAGAAAGTGGCTGCCGTATGGATTTAATTGGTAATCCTTTATGGAGCTTAAAGGCTGTGCAAAGTATAACTAAGGTGACATAATTCAGACCAATGCTTCCCCAGCACATTCATTAGATAGGAGCAGTCAATATTTCTGAGCAGAGCTTTTTCTCTGAGACCAGCTCTGTGTTGAACCCCAGTTAAAGTCTTTCCGTGGCTATGGGTATTATATCTTACTGATTAATGGAGAAAGCTCTAGAAGACCCATATTAAAATCGTTTAGCAATAAACCATTTTGTAATAATAGTGTCTTTGTAATAGTTTTAATAGTGACATGAGGAACTCGCTCTTCCTTCTCTGATGTCAACATTGGATTTATATTAACAAGAGGGAAATTCATTGTAGTTCCTCTCACCACACTCTGCATTCCTGGTATGACCTGACCTGAGCAGCTGAGCTGCTTGCTACTAAGGGTTTACTCATGAAAGGAAGTGCTCAATAATGGTAAATCACTAATATGTGGTACCTGCCACACTGTTTTCTTTCATTTGCCTACAACTTTGTTAGTGGAAAACAATAACCCAAATCTCATGCATGTAACTTCCTTCACAGAGCAAATTTGTTCTATAGTATGAACAGTGATTATTATTGTGCTATTAATGTATATTGTACTATTAATGATTGTATCCGCTGGTTAGCAGGGGTCTGAAACAGCCCTGCAGTGTGGAGATAAGGGTGGCAAATGAGCTAGAAACGGGCAGGGAGGGAGGTATCCACACACATCCAGAGGCAAATGCCCTGGTGCCCTTTGTCAGGGTGCTCTGGTTCAAAGCTAAGTGCACTAATGGGGGATGCAGCACTTCTGGGCTACAGAATAATGTATCTTGTTATCTTTTGGTCCCAAGCTGAGCTGAGTTAATCCTACATCATCCCTCTTAAGCGGAATATAAAGTGCCCATGTGAAGCTATGCACTGATTTAATGGGAAGAGCTCTTCCGAGCTGTGGAATTCTAAATTGCAGCCAGAGACTAAAGGTGAAGTTCCTGCCATTGTACTTGTTCTGCATTATCCAGACCAGCTCATTCTCATGAGCATCCTTGAGAGATGAAGGCAAATTCTGGACAGTGAAAGGAATTCAACTAGCAAGAGCACTGCGTGCCTGTAAAACATTTAAAATGAGATTTGAACCCTCTCCATGCTTTGTTAGTGGTTGGCAAAAGAGGGATCTGAGGAAATCTTTCTGCAGGGAAGGAATGGAACAGGAAATGGGCGATTGTTTTAAAAGCAGAGTAATCTTTGTGAAAAACGTCAAACAATTCTGCATTCAAGCAGCTTCTCACTTGCACTTTTCCAACCCAAACCATCTGTCCTGTGTTGGCCAGTCCATGGGCAGATGCTCCATTTGCCTTCCCAGCACGTGGCAATGCCAGGCTTTTGGAAATGGCAGGTTTCTTTAGCAGTGATCCTCTTGATTGCCTTTTCTCCATCACACCTCCACTACTTGAAGGCAGCTCATGTCTGATACCAGTTTAATCTGTGAGCCTGGCAGTGAGGGCACAGCGCTGCCTCTTCCACGCTGTGGCATGTAGCTGCATGGAGCTGTCCCTGCCCTGAGTCTCCCTCATCATCCATCTCCATCACTGGGAGATGATGCTGCTTTGAACCATGGCAAAGGTTAAGACGGGAGTTATGAAGAAGCCAGGGAGGGATAACTGTGTGTGTTCACTTCTGGTAGATGGTTTTGCAACTCTGCTTCTAGGCATTGGTCTACGATAATGAAATACATATGTATTTTTAGAGATGATGTGAATTTTGGACTAATTATGAATGTAAGTTCCAGGCTTTTTAGATGTGAGCTCTTATTAATATTTATAAAAAACTATTACATATTAATTCATTCATAATACAGAAAAGATGTGACACCATCTGTTTTAATGTTTTTTTAGAGCATCATTGTAACTGTGAGGATGTTCTCCTCTGTCCTTCTTAGAGCTGAAAGAGTAATTACATGGGTTTATTCTCCCACTGTTTAGACAAGACTTTTGGAAGAGCCTCCTTTTTAATTACCTTGCCAGTCTCTCAGGAAGGGCTGAATGTGGGCACTGGGATTTCAGAGTGAATAGGTGTATAAACTGCAATGAGAACAGTCAAGAAGCAGAATGGCTGTAGGTGTGAATCTGAATCTGGGACGTGGCACTGGAGCTGGAGAATGCGAAGGAGTGGGAGGCTTGGGCTGTTCTGGAAATGACTGGTGGAGGTTTGGAAGCTGTGGCCTCAACTCTTCCCTGCCTGTGATGGATCTGCGAAGGGTCTGCTCTGGTTCAGCTGTAGAAGAGGGCAGGGGGGAGCACTGAGGTTTCCTTGCCTTGCTGGGTGATGTAGAGCACCCATCACAGACCTTGGAGCAGGGACCGTGCCATAAGAGGGGTGTCTGGCTTTTAGCTTCATTCCCTCCATTCCAGAAATGGCTTCAGACTTTAACTGGAAGTCTAAAGTTTTCCTGGAGGGAAAAACAGCTTCTATGTTAAAGTCCTTCAGCAAGTGTCTGTGTTAGAACACGAAGCCACTAAGGTCTGGCCTCTTGCAGTGCTGTTTCCACTCATGCTTGTTCTGGTGCTCCTTCCTCTGCAGTAATGAAGAGCCCATATTTTTCAGAAGTCTCTTTAGCATTCCTCATTTCCCAGTTAATTTGCTTCCAGCCCATCCCCATTAGATGTGAATCACTCCTTATATGTGCAGTTCTGCACTAATTGTTTTCTTTGATCATCTTATATTTATAAGGTAAATGCCTTATTTTCTTTAGGCGGGAGCTATCATTGCCTCCCACCTCTTGCATCTCAAGGTCTTTCCCATTTCCTGGTTGGCTATTAGCAATAAAGAATAATGTTATTACACAAAATTATATCATTTGCAAAAGAATCACGCTAAGAAGCCATCATGTGCTGTTGGATGGGAGGCTGCAGAGGGCCTGGGAGAGCCGAGCTTGTCCTCTTTGGTGTCACAGGACAGGAGCTCGGATCCTGCTGCTGGATCCTTGGCCAGGAGCTGAGGAAAAGAACTCAGTAATTCCAGACCTGTGGATCTGAAACCTTTTCCTTCCAGGCCAGGTTGGACACAGGGGCTTGGAGCAAGCTGCTCTAGTGGAAGGTGTCCCTGCCCGTGGCAGGGATGAGCTTTAAGGTCCCTTCCAACCCAAACCATTCTATGATTCTATCCCTAAGTGCTCAAAGTGTTCATGCTGAACTTCAGCTGCACACATGATCCCATCTCCTGGACTGAATTATTTCTCTAGATTGAAATATACCTCCTAGTTTCACAGTAAAGATGCAGAAATATCTGCCTCTTTTTCTGTGTTTTGTTACATGAGTTCAGGATTGATTCTGCTTTGGGCCATGGTGATCTTAACATAAAAATGACTTGAAAATATCTTGCTATTAGCAAATGTTGGTAAGAATAAGCATGAAGCCAGGCTGGTTTTCAGTCAGCTTCCCAGTGTGACAGCTCCAGCTCTAAATGTTCCCAGCATGTTCTTTAGGCTGTGTTAATATACATCAATTCTCACAGAGAAATTAACCCCGAGCGTTTGCAGTCAGGATGTTTATTAGCTGGGGGAGATGCAGTGATCTTATTGTAAGTGTGATTTTACCCGAATCCTTCCTCTGGCTTGGGTACCACTCCTGGTTTTCTCTTCGGAGGGGGTCGTTCTGACCAGGTACCCCCACCTTCCTTCCAAATCTCCTATAGCAGAGCAGAGGGAGCAGGCTTTTAGTCCAGACCTAGGAAGAGAGAAAATCTAAACCTGAAATGTTGAGCAGTGGGGGTGAAAGTGAAGCAGAGAGTGGGTAAAATGCCTGACTGATGGGTGAAAGCAGCTAATGAACCAGCCCTGCAAGACTCAGATGGCTATGTGAATCTGCATTCAGGTGGCATTCAGAAATGACATGGTAAAACACGATCCCATGTTTTGAAGCCTGTAGCACATTTTCATGGGTGAGAAATGTAACTCCATTTGAAATGAACAGATCAACATTTAGGGGAGTTTTCTGGTGCTATTTGAACCATTGGCACTTGAACTTTTGGTTTATTTATAATTTCAAGGATACCGCAGCCAAATCAGTAATAGGAAAATTGCTGCTTTGTAATATCTCAAAGTTGCTCTACCCACCTCGAGCAGAGCAGAGCCTCGTCTGACGAGGCAGCAGCAAGAAAAGACATTGGCACAAATTCATTCAGGCTGGAAACAAGCTTGAGAAATAGCATCACCTTAATTCATTATTATATTCACTATGCAAGCTGTAATCTTGTCATTATCCCTTATGCCATCCTTGAGAGAACTCTATTCTCTGGGGATTTTCAAACACTCCTTGCCAGGAAGCAGTGCTGGAAATAGATGTTTCATCCCAGCACCATGAGCACTGGGTGGTAATTATAGAGGACACAGGATCTCATTTAAACCTGTATAACAAGGGAAGGGGCTGTGCATGTTATGCCACATGGTAACTGCTAATGTGGTTATACAGATGTGTATTAGATTAAACTCCTTGCTCATTCCATTGTGCGTTTCCCTGCTAATCATAACTACAGGCACATAAAGCTCCCTGGATGCTAGCAGGCCATAAGAAAGTATGGGAATGCACTTCCTCACCACCAGCTGTGTTTGAAATAAGAAGCTTTTGTGAGTAATTTCCAAATGCACTGGACCAAACAGCCCCACGGTGAGACCTTGGAGCCTGCGGAACAGGGAAAGATCCAGAAGTGCCTTGGAAACTTCTGTTCTTCAGGCCTTGACCCCACAGGGCAGTGTGGGTTTAATGGGGAGAGGCTGCGGTGGGGTAAGAGCCGGGACTGTTCCCTTTGGTGATGGGATATTGGGGATCGCAGACCCTGGGCAAGGAGTGGGGTCTGTTAAGCAGTGCAGGTTGTTGGGTTAGAGGGGACTGGAAAAGGAGATGGGCTGAGAAGGGACCTTAGAATCATAGAAGAGTTAGGGTTAGTTCCTGGCACCAAAAATTCCTCATAGATGGGGGGAGCCAACCAAACCCCTGTCCTAGTCCCATCTGTGCATACACATAAGCCTTCCTTCTTGGGGGCCAAACCAAACCAAGCTTGAAGCAGCTTCCAATACCTGAAGGGGCTACAAGAAACCTGGAGAGAGGCTTTGGACAAGGGTCTGTAGGGACAGGCCAAGGGGAATGGCTTTAACCTGCCAGAGGGGAGACTGAGATGAGCTCTTAGGAGGAAGTTTAAAGCCCACCAGTGTCTTGTCATCGTGCACAGAGAGAAGGTGTCTGCAGTGAAAGGATGATAGTGCAAACCAGGACAGAGTTGGGTACCAGCACTGAGAGCACAGGGCTGTCAAACAGCCCCTTGAAACCATTAACAATCCACACAGAGCTAGCTCTGGAGCCAGGTCAGACTTGGAAAGCAGATGGCATTGCACTGTTTGTGCCCCGAGTGCAGCTCTGGCGTGCTGGTGCTTCCAGCAGTATTAAATCTCAGCAGTGTGCAGCCGCAGCACTGAGCACCCCTCGGCAGCAGGATCCAGCCAGCCCCAGCCATTGTGCACATAAGGACAATGAAAAATGTCTCCAGGAACAGCCGTGGAATCTTCAGTACCTCGGGTATGATTTTAGTGCAGTTCCACATTGGATAACTGTGGCTGTGTCCTGAAATGATTCCTTTAGAGGTGTCCTTTCTGTGCAAGCCATATTTGCTATCACCTCACCTGCCCTTGTGGTATTTCATCTGTTTTCCACTTTATATCCTCCCACTGCCCTTTCCTGGGAGCTTTGGGTGCAGAAATGGGCATCAGCAAAAGGCAGATCTGTGGATTTAAACATGGATGCAGGAAAATGCCAGCTCAGCAGTTCTGGGCAGCACCCAGGCATATGGCAACTAGAGGGGAAAACAGGTCTGCTTTTCTCAGTTAAACCCAGCGTACCTGGGTCTGGATGCAGCCACAGGGCAGCTCTGCTCATGGGCTGGGTTATTCACTAGAGAAAAGCTGATGCCCCCACTTGCCCTTGGAGAACAGAAGTCCTGCACCCCAGACACAGGAGAGGACCACAAAGCCCTGCCCCAAATCAGCCCCTTCTCTTCTTGCTCCAGGTGCTGTTCAGGCACACGGGAAAACACGTAAGGATTGGTGTGGGGACAAAAGGAAAGTATTCCAGTCTAACCCAGAGGAGGACTGGGAGTGTTTCACCCAGACTCACGCATTCAGCTCACCCTGGGACTGTGGAGCGCTGTTGCTCCCATTGGATTTGGCAGGTGGGGACGTGGCTATGGTGCAGTGGTGCCTCTGGAGCAGTCCCAGCAGCGCAGGAAGAGCAGGCTGAAACTCAGACATCTTTCATTTACTGCTCAGCAGTTCCCCAGAGGCTCATAATCCCGCTGCTGTCTCTGCTCTTGTTTCACAGGAGAACGTGCTGGAGGTGGTGGATGAGAAGAGGAGCACGAGTTTGTCCTCCCTCTTTTACCTTCTATGAAATCAGCTTTCAGCACCTGCCCTGTGCCCCTCAGCACCCATTCACAACACACGGGGTCCCCATCACCACTCCCAGGTTTGGCATCACCCTTTCCCAGCCGTACGCCAAAGGGCAGGGAAGGACACACACACTCCCGAGCAACAAAGACAACACCATCACTTACCTTTTGTATGTATTCTGCCTCTCCTGCAGCTGTGTGGCAAGCCAATGACATGTCTACTGGATGCACTTTATCTTATTTAATAACTAATTGTGTTTAGAGCTAAGATTTAGGTTTCTGGGCACACCACCCCTTTCTCCCCCGAGGCTGGCAGGGCACTGCGGGTACCAGGACAGCCAGGCAGGGAGGGGGTGACTGACAAAGCAGAGCCTTAGGAGACAGGGTGAAGGGCGTTACGGTGTAGGTAGTAGGTGGGTGATGAAGTAGTGTTCAGAGCAGCTCCTGTGCTGGAGGTTTGTATGTGGTTGAAGTGTTGGCAGAGATGTGTGGCAGTTGTGTGGGCCATGGGGCACAAAGGGGATGGAGCGATACTGAGTGTGGGGTGCTTTTGACAAGCACACATCAACCGCAGCATCAGCCTTTAACTGCTCACTTTCCTCCTCCTCTTAGATGTAGCAGGGCACAGGCAGGGAGGCTGAAGCAGCACATCAGGAGGCTGATTTTGCTAAGAGAAGCTGCTGCTAGATGGAGCAGGCTCATAGGCAGCTCAGCACAACCCTGTGCCTGCTTCCTAACACCAGGCAGGCTGCAGTGCCTGGAGGTACCTGCAGCTCTTTGTGCCAGGCAGGGCTGGGAGGAGGACAGCACAAACACAATCATCTTCCTTCTCCATCCTGCACAAAGGAGATGGCAGCAGGGCCCAGGCCAAGCTGGAGCTGAAGGTCTGAGGCTTCCTATCAAATGCTTTCACCTTCCTGGTTGTGCCTTTCATAGCCTTGTGCTTGAATTAAGAGGGCATCAGTTTTGACCTGGCCTTAAAAGATACCTTTCAAAGGAAGGATCTGGATGAGAATTAACAAACATAAATGTGCAAGAATCCCAGCTGCTCGGATTTCCAAGCTAAGAGATTCCCAGCAAACTGGCTCCTACCTGAAATAAAGTTACTGGTTAAGGAGAAGGCAGAAGCCAGGCACAAGGAATAACACAATGTAATATACGACAGCAGGATCTTACCCTCACTTGGAAATGCTGCTCTAAAGCTTGATGCAGGAGCAAACACATGCAGAGATTTACTGGGGTTCACTGCAGGATGCATCTGCTGACTTGGGGTAAGGCTGGCACGTGTGGACTGAAACACTGTATGCTGGTTTAATAAACTAATGTTTGCACAGATAACCACTGGTTTTCCACGTACCTGAGATCCACAGCACCTATCCAGAAAGGACAAGCCCGGGAATTCCCTGTACGTGCCAAATTCAGGGGAGGTTACTGGCTTCAGACCAGGTATTAGCAAGAAACAGAGTGCGCAGTTGTTGTGTTACCAGGAGACACATCTTCATCCAGGCTGGGTTTATTTGGACCTAGCCAACAGATAAAAGAACAGATAGACAGAAGACAGACTGCAGACCTGCTCCAGGTCCTGGGGATGCTCCACTACTGGTAAAAGCTGCTTTTCCTTATCTGATTGGCTCAAAAACCTGCTTAGATTGCTTGTATTTTTTAATTTATTACTCATTTCTACATCAGGCGCTGACCCCAGCCTGGTCCAGACAGAGCGAGTCATTACCAGCATACACCACAATTGGTCTGCCTCGTGGGCCACACAAAACACAGTCTCAGATGAAGAGCTTGCTGCCCCTTGGCAACAGTTGGGTACACAATCAGGTAGACAGGCACTGACACTGCCTCTGGTCCAGCCTTGCTGCTGTTCCCTGCCCCAGGCTCCTTTCTGAAAGGAAAACCATCACTTTTCCCCCTTTCCCCCCTTTTTCTCCTGCAAATCCAAGTACCTTTGCATATAATGAT
>JANHGB010020065.1:0-10471 GCA_026283785.1 Coracopsis vasa
CCTTAGTTACTGGACTGTTCTTATCTCAACCTGTGGGAGTTACATTCTTTCCATTCTCCTCCCCATCCCTCCGGGAGCTGGGGAGAAAGGGGGGGAAGTGAGTGAGCGGCTGCGTGGTTCTGGGTTGCCGGCTGGGGTTAAACCACGACACAAATTAAGATTCCCTATACATAAATATCTGTAACAAAACTGTAATTATTATTTTTTCTTTCATTTTAATGAAGAACACATCCAAAGCAGACGAAGTCTGATTTTTTAGTAATGTACTCTAAAGTTTCATACCTTAATTCCAAAGTTGTGCAGCTGTCGGGCTGCTGCTAATCCTGCTGCACCAGCCCCAACAATAATGACAGATTTCTAAAAAATAAAAAAATACTTATATAATGAAAAATAGAGCTAAAATAGAAATTATCATTGCACACTTGTTTTTCTTCTTGCTAAACCTGTAGGTTTCAGAAGTCTACGCTCTCTTGTCCTCTAAAGTAATCAGTGATAACTTTTAAAGATGACAGTGCATTTAATATAGAGAAAAGATAAATTGTAGCTTTGAAAATAGTTACAACTTTTAAGGACTTTAAAAGCAGATGTCTCAACTTCTTTTAACAGAAACAGCTGAAGTTATCAGCCAAGTAACAAAATCTAACTGAAGTTATCAGACAAGAAACATGCTTACCTTGTCATGATTTCAATCACAGATTGGGTTGAGCAGTAAGGACTATTTCATAAATTAAAAACATACAAATACACTTTCCAAACATAAAGCAACTTACAATTTCTAGGAGATATTCCAGAGTGCATTAATTAATTTGATAATTAATATGTGCTGTCAAGCAAATTGTAGTCATAAACATGTACCCTTTAATCATAATTCTTGCAAACCAACATGGAATAGGAGTTTCCTCACATATGGAAGCAGAGGTGTATTGTAAGGTTAAGCTATGAGAAGAACATAAGTGTATTGTGTATTTTTCACACGGTTCCCATCCACCTGAAAAGCTCATAGGAAGTACAAATCCATGAATTCCATAGATTTAGTGGAAACAAAAAACTTGCTGCGAACAGTCCGATGCCTATAGTTTCCAGAACTATTGAAGACGGATGAGAACCATGTGAAAAACATGCAATGTGTTTGCTTTTAGGTGTAATTTTACCTATTCCAGTTGTTTATGCAAATAAGAAAAAAATCCAGAACCAAAAACTTATGACATGTCCCATGTAGTTTTATAGCACTAATAACGTAGGGATTACTACACCAACTTACATTGTGGTATTCTTTAGGAAGAAGATACTGGTCAGGACTGACTGACAAAATCCCTGTATTAATTAGTCCTTTCCTTGTCATAAAATAAAGTATCCTCTCCATTTCATGTACACAGCGAATACGCACAAGCCCCCGAACAATGATGTGATGGATACATTTTTGAGGGGTAAGAGCCTCCTGCAAAGGAGAAATAAAGACAGTTGATTTTCTAGTATTCAATTTTTTCATGCATTCACATCATATTTAACGTGTAAACCAGGTGGTAAAAATTAATCATGAATCAGGCTTCTGAGAGCAAGTTTTTAAAAGCAAGTTGTGTGGGAAGTTTCTTTCTAGCCAGCTGTACTCAGTAAAGTAACAATTTATTAAGCTAGATTAACTTGGAATAAAAGCAAATGAGTCTACCAGACATTCTCACAAGCTCTATGGTGTGCTCCATTACTATAGGAATTGAAATGTATCCCTGATTGCAAAATTAATCTACCTGGTGGCAATGCTCACAATGACTTTCCAGTAAAATCTATTCCAAATGGCATTCCAGCTAAAAATAGATCTATATCCAAAACCTTCATATAAATACAGACATAAGCATCTGAAAGCTTCCTTATGTGAAGTTCCAGTAATTCCATTGAAGGCAGTGTCACAGAGTTAGCATAGGTAAAAAGACTATCCCTGACCAACAGTCATATGAAAAAAAGAAAATCATGAAGTACCCACAAATATTGTTTAAAAATTAATAGCTGAGTTCATTCTGTAGAGTTTCAATACTTTCAAAACTTTTGTATTTTATCACAAAAGAAGCTCCGAGGCATTAAAATTAAAAATTAGTAAAAAAAACAAAGCCACCCAAACATCCAAGAAGAGAGTCCACATCCCTGAAAAGTAGCTATTTTTTGCAAACAAATTAACTATTAGCATCTCTTACCTTACAATTTGTATACCACAGAGCCAAAATCAGGTTTCTCAAAGCCAAGTACATGGTGGGGTCTCGTGAATATTCCGGGAACTCATAGAGCTCATCCAGTTCCATAACATCTGGCCTCACACAAAGTGCTTTCCCACATTCATTGGGCTGGTAAAAAGGCTGGAAATACTTGTTCATGCCTGCAACTGAATAAAGACACAGCATGAACCAGTCATATTCTGATATATCTTCACCACATCCTTTTCCCTCTTAAGGTGATCCATTGACCTCAGACATAAAAATAAGTAGCAAAGATTTCCAGCCTCTAGCCACCAATGACTTAATTTAAATTGCTGTTCCCTGTCCTACCCTCTAGGCTGTGTGGTATTAACTATTGTCCTGCTACCTGATGGGTATGTCTTGGACCTATCAGAGCTTAAGTTCTGTCAGAGAAACAGTATGTGCCCTCAGATGCCATGATGAGTCCAACAAGGAACAGGATCTAAACTCTAGTCTAAGGTCCATCACTGTCCAGGCTCATGCAGTACTCTGAAACCCCTCAGCTTCAACTCCCAATACTGCCCAGAGTGGACAGTAACTAAAAGTAAACATTTTCCACATGCAGTATTGGTAGCAATGAAGTTTTCTGTTTGTTAAGCAGATAAATATCTGTTGAATAGATGAACAGAATTATCTTCAGCACATAAGGAGAGCAAAGCCTGCTGAGACAACACAGAAGCTGAACTTCCCTCAAAGCACTCTCTCCGTAGATGAGTATTGGAATCCTGAATTACCTTTCTCTGTACCTGACCTATTCTGCAGATCTGCACTCCCAGGCTGTCAGCCTCAGACCTGTCATTAGCAAGAAAATAAACAGAATCTGAGTGCCTTAAGAAATCATATCCTTTTCTCCAAAGCCCCAAAGATCCACAATACCAAAACTAGCAGAATTGTGTTTTGTTTTGATAAATCTTCATTTCCTTAAGAACACAATCTTTAAGTACCCACATTAATTTCCTGTTTCTATAAACAAATGACAAGTGGTAAACAAAAAGCCTATGCAGTCTCTGGTTACTCCCTAAAGAAAACCCATACAAAATATATTACCTTTACCTTACAAAACGAGTAAATTGCATCAAAGAAATACAGAGACAGTTACACACAGAGTGTGTATCAGTGCTGAGAACAGAACCAGTACTTCCAATCAGAAGCATTATGTGTCTTATAAGCTCAGTTATAAGACAAAATTTATCACACCTACTTAAGCAACAGAGCCCTGCAGATGGCCCTTACCAGTCAAATTAGGCACGCTCTTTAAGTGCTCTAACTTCACAAGGTTGGATTCACCAGGTAACCGATTGGTGCTGGTACAGGATGGACTCATGCCCACGCAGTCAGGATAATACGCAGCTAGAAAGGGAGCTGCCACACTGTCTTTCAGCAAGGGAGGGAGTATGAGCATGGAGTACCACCAATGGTCTGAAACTTCAGCCACTCTCTGGCCAAGCGAAGAAGTGAAGGAAAGAGGGGAGAAGAGAACATGTCAGTACATTGAAAACGTTGGAAAAATGAACCAGTTCCCCCCTCCCTCCAAAACTGAGTCCAAAAAGCACTAAAGTACCAGTCTCCAAATTGCAAGTCATAAAGACATTTTCTCTCCCTCTTTACCCTTCCTCAGCCTGACACAGAAAACCTATAGCATTAATCTCTTCCTCAAAAATGGAGGTGAAACTTCACAAACTCCACATCCACGTGGAAAGCAAACAGATGAGACATGCCATGACAACACATCTATGCCTTATCAAGCCCTTTATAAAATATCCACAGGCGTTTATTCATCCAAAAATCTGAATTTAGGAAAGTCTACGCCAACTGATGAATTTAATTTAGGTTCTACTATCCCCTTCAAAGACCTTCTAAAGCCCTAAAAAACGCTAATGATTCAATCTTAGTTTACAAGTCAAACGTACATTAAGGAAACAATTCACAAAGCTTCTACAAGAGACCACAAAAAGATTAAACATGTTTCCTGGGATAAAGGTACCTCAGGTACACTTGTCAACATTGGCTTATTGAACATCAGATGATACTATATCTGAAATGCTGGGTTACGTGATCATAAACCCATTGAAATACCAACATACATCAAGTCTAGTCTTGTGAGGGAGAAGAGAAAGAAAACGTTTTGATGTTCTCTTGCAGTCTTTAGAAAGAGGAGACTAGCTTTACTAAAGATAGAAACCACCTGGAAGACAGGGAAATTTTAGGATGGGGAATTCTGTTTGAAAGCTGGCAACTGAAGACTGTTTTGCCTTGATCAAAAATGAGAATTAGGAGTAAACCTTGAATCACAGGGCACAGCTCAAAGACACCACGAATCACCTAAAAGCTAATTGTTATGGTAGGGCTGAAGAGGAAAAAGATGAGAAAGTAGAAGGCTCTAGGCTCTGTTGCAAATAGTGTCTGACAATTTCCTGAGCAAAATGCATAAATACTGCCACAACTGGCCAAAGGACCAAGAAAATGAAAGAAACATGCTGTGCTTTAAGAATGCTTTCATATTCTAGAACAAATGAGGAGGAACAGTCACTACTCACCAAGTCCTCAGGCATGGAACACTGGTCTGAGCCCTCACCCTGAAAGAAAAATGAACAGTATCACAGCTATTCTTAAGCTGTACAACAAAAATTAAATGTAAAACAAAGTAATTTGTCTATGGCATAGTTTTTCAAACTTAAAGTGTTGGTATTAGCCTTCTGTAACAAAGATGATTATGTTAGTCAAAAACAGTGTAACACATACATAATTAAAAAACTCAACAGACCGTAAATTAAAAACAGGCCAGAAGATGTTTCTCATTTGTTAAGTTAGTTTCTATTGATCAGACATTAAAGTATACATTCTATTCCATGAAATGAAGTGGAACACTGAAACAAACAAATGCAGAAAAAAAAAACCAAACAGAAAAAAGAGGAACTTTATAGAAAAATTATTTCACATTTTCCAAAGACTCTTCCAGTCTTGACTATAAACGACAGTTTCTCATTTATTTTAAGAGTATCAAGATTCAAGATTAAATGCTGACCCTTCAAAATTTCATATGGTCAGTCTTTTCATGTTACATTTTTAACTCTATAGATTCTACAGCACTATAAGGACTTCTCCAAATTTCTGGAGTTAGTTTCATGCCACAGCTGAGAGTTTTCATGTAAAGCCTCACGACAGACTTGCTAGAAATGAATTAGAGCTTATTGAGCATGTAGGCCTGTCACCATGCAGCTCTCCAGGCCATCAATCATTTTGACACTAGAAACATTAAGCAGCAAAAGAGAAATTAATGTCTGCAAACAAGAAATATCAACTTGTTGTTAGTTTCACTATGAGCAAAATTCTTCTGTGTTACCTTGGTGGAATTGTTCAGTTTCATACCACATCTGTAGGTTTTTGCTATTTGTGGTGTCAGCTGGATTTCCTTTGTCAGCTGACGCCATTTACCACAGTCTGACTTTGTGCACTGCACCTACAAGTCAGAAAACAAACATGTTTTTACTTGTTGCTGCCTGATTACAGATAAGATTAGTGAAGCATAACTAACCAATTAGAAAGAAGAGAGATGTGAGACAGTTGTCAAATACAATCATTAAATTCGTTCTCATGTAATTCTCAGGTCGTATACAGAAACCTTGTGCCCATCTCCAGTAAAATCAAATTTCTCCACAGAATCTAACTTCAAAATTAATTCAACACCCAGTTACTACAGTCTTCAGTGGGTTTTGCAAGCATTATTGCAAAAACACATTGTTCACCACTTCAAAAACAAAACCCCCAACAACAGTATTCCTTTTATTTCAATCTCTTCTGCTCTCTTTACCAAGGAAATAAAAAAAACTGGTTTGGAAGTCTTTAACACTTGTACTTTCTTATAGCTCCCTTTTCTCTGCCAAGTCTTACTCTACCTGAACATTACACATCTGAGCTGCCACTCACTGAAAAGTGACCAAAGGTTGTCCTTTGTGGGGTGTGGAGATCAGTGACACAAGAGCTGATCAGAATTATTATCTTGAGCTTTTCCACAGTACTCTAATACTAGAAAACCCCTAGAAAAAACTCAGCTGCCCTGCTGCTTGAACATACAATATCAGAAACTCACATCAGAACATCACATTGAAATATATCCTATTAAATAAATCACCCTCCATCTTACCCAGTATGGAAGCTGTTGATCAGCCATGAAGGCTTTTGGACTGGGCTCACTTTTACCATTATTTGTCCAAATCCTTTTCCAGGCAGTATATTTCTCATAACCATCTTTATGGCTAAGAAGAAAGAGAAAAGAGCAAGCAGTCAGAAAACCAATTATCTAGTTAATTTTAAGCAATAGCAGTTACTTTAAACATTTTCTGTAAGGACAGAGAAATAAGGCTGTATAAAGTCCTATATTTTTCCTATTAAAAAAGGAGAGTCATGGGTCTTAGGACAGCAATAAATTGCATCCTGACCAGTATGTCTTTTTGATCATGAACACACTTCCTGGTATCTAAAGCCTGGACTGAGTCACAGGTACTGCTGAGCACATTAACATGTGAAAGTCTTGGCAGAGCTGGACTGGACTTGACTCCCCCTCAAATGGGAAGGAGCTTGGAGCTGCATGCACTCTGTGAGCCTGGCCAGTCTTCATGGCCACTGAACTACAAGAGCCAAATTTGCTCACTAATTTGATGTTACAGAGAGGCAAGGTCTCCTGAACTCACACTGTAAAGTGAATTTGCTTTATAATGGAAAATAGATTTACTTAAAACTGTTCTCCTATCTCAAATTCTCTGACATTGTTTTAAAAAATGACAAAAGCTTCAGGAGAACTGTATACACAAACGAGCGTGCCTAAAGTAACCACTTTATTCATGCTGCTGTGTTTAAGCTGATGATTAGTCTGCAAAACACCTGCAGTTTTAGCACCAATATTTAAGTTTTACTTTGAATAAAGCAAGCACAGAGGCGAAGTCTTTGTATTATGTTTATGCATGTGATGTTTCAGCAGTTGAAACGACTGCCAAATTTTAGTAAGTACTGAAAAAGCACGACCTTAACTGGAAAATCTACCTTCGGTAATAGTGGTCAAAACATTCATTGCAGAAGTGTTCCCCACAGGAAAGATGATACCATCTAGATGTATACCCATTTTTAGCACATCTGTAACACAGGAGACATAGAAATAGATTTATGATACTTTTAGGGGAAAAAAAATAAATCTTTCTTTTGACAGTAGCACATTCTAGAACATGAACAAAACATTCAGGACAAGCCAGGGCTTTATGTTATATTCATGAAGGCTGACTCGCACAAGGCACTGAAGTCATACAAACAACAATAAGATCATTTCAATTGTCTCAAACATTTCCATTTTCCAAACTAAGCAACACCAGATGCAACAGAGGCAAAACGTACACAATGTGCAGTTTTATAGCTGGACTGCCTTCCAGCAACCTCCCACTAACAATGGTCAGCTGAGCCTGCCTTAATACCCTTTAAGCAGACGTTTCCTGAGCATGAAATACTTTTGCTCTTATGGTATGTGCTGTGACACACTAAGAGTTTTACAAATTTATAAGACAACAAAGTCCTTCTCCACAGGAACTTACAGTTCCTTTGTTTCATTTTGTTCTGGTATTAGGGCAGGGGTGGGAGGTATCATGTAAATTAGTATTTTCCTTGTACGTGTGATCAATTGATTCATAAATCATTATAACATCCCATCCCCAGAACAACTGACAAAACTATAACAGCAAATCTGAACACAAAACAGATGTTGCTTATTTTTTGCACATGACTGAGTTGGCTACGATTTTAACCCAATGAGAAAACCCTCAGGAAGCAGTTACACATTCTGGGCATTTATTCTTTATTACTCTCAGATAGAAATATCCATTAACAAAATTATCCATTAAATTATCCATTTATTTTATTATCATTAAAATATCCATTAAATTACCCATTTTAGTGTGAAGTGTCCCTGCCTATGGCAGGGGGGTTGGAACTAGATGATCTTATGTTTCTTTCCAACCCTAACTATTCTATGATTCTGTAACAAAGATTATATTCATCAGACAAAGCAATTGGTCTTCACTTAAAAAACTCTCATTAAACTCTATGAAATGTTTCAAGATAAATGCACGAGGTAAAAAGCACGAGATAAAAAGCAGTGACCTAAGCTACTAACTGAAATAGCTAGCCACAAAATGATCTCATCTCAAATAAATAATGTTGAAAGTATGTACTTGGGGGAGCAGGAGGGGTGGAAATCAAAATATTAAGATAACAATTCAAAAAGATGACTAAGCACTATCTATTGTTTCCTTAATAAAAACAAAATCGCCAGTGCTGATCTCTCAGGTGCTCTTTTCCCCTACAACTCTCCTACGTAACTGCCAAAACACTTGGTTTTCCTATGCCAACATCCAGAATACATCGACCTCGTGCCACCAAAGAACAATCCACACTGAAATGAAGCACTGAATTATATCATTGGGAAATAAACAAAACAAGGAAAGTTTGTCTCAGTTAAGGAGGAAGGGAGGAATGCTATATAATTACTGTCTGCCTACTGCATAATAAGGTCTAACATGTTGCTTATTATAGATACATGTTGCCAGCATCTCAGTCCTGACAGGGTCAGAATGCAAACGAACTTGTACACAGAAGCCATGAACAACTCAAAACCAAATTGTTCAAATAAGTGCAACTGGCTCCAAAGACCTAAAATTTCAAGGTCAGAATCTCACCTCAGACCACAAAGCATGCCAACAAGAGCGATAAAGACTTTCTGCAGTAAATGATGGTTTCATTTTCCATCTTGAAAGCAAGTTCAGCTTTCTCAGATTACGCTAATACGCTCTCAGTTTCACAGAAGCAAGGCATGTTCCAGAAGACACCACTAATAACATAAATAAATGTATTCTAAAGATATTCTATATCTGAATTGGCAACTTGCATAGCAGAAAGTTATCCACAACAGGAATAACTTGTGACACTCTCCTGGCATCTTAAGACTCCTATAAGAACCTTTTGATTCTCCTTCTACATTTAGAAATAAAGGCATTTTTCAGAATATAGTTGAGATCCTGTATTTCAGCTGCAAGTTTAGAAAAGTCTATGGAATATGCAGATAAAAAGAAACAAACCTTTCAGCTGCACTTGCAAAGCAAACAGGACATGTTGCAGTGCATCCAGCTTTTTCACACTTTCTATATTTCTTCTCTGATGCTTCATCATCATCATCTGCTGCTTCAGCCGCTTTCTTCTTCACCTAATAAAGAACAGTTGAAATCTGACCAGAATTGACACAAATGCATCTTCTAGAAGATGGCATTCGGAGAGTTTTGCAGCTTGTGGGTAGCATCAAATGGTTAAAATGGTATTAATGAAAATGTTTGTATCCATTGTGAAATAGCTGCCACATGAAACAGCTGTCAAACTAGGTCAGTTTTTCTACCCCAAAAAAAAAATAACCAGTAAGGCTGGAAATATCATTTAAAGCTAAAAATGTCCTCCCTTAGTCTAGCTGATCCAGTGGAGAAATTATAAGCAAAGCTTCCAATTTAAATCATATTTTAAGCTCCATCACATGCTACTGAGTCAAGCCTCATCATCCATTCTGTTTCTTCTTCAGAAAATCTCTTCTTCACATACTTACTGATATTAATTAGTGGCAATCTTATCTGTGCCTCAAATAAAATACTAGCGTAGGCTTGTGGCTTTTTTTTGACTCCAGATATAAAGCTATATACCAAATGTCTCTTCTGGGCCTCAAAGGTACTGTGATTTAGGCCTCATCTGGATGAGCAGACAGTTTTGTCTGGCTATACAGAAATCTGTGGTTGTATTTTTAACACATCCAATATTTACAGGTTACACTGAGCATTTTTCTTTTCTGAATATTGTTCACAAGTGGTACACTTCGCCTACTTATTCACAGAATTAGTAATTCTCCCTTTCTCTGGTTAAATACTCTAAGTCCCAGCTTACCCACAATGAAGCCCACTTGCTTTATAAATGCCAAAAGAAAATAAAAAATACCAGAGCATGAACAATACCTGTCTTCCAGAACTCCTCAGAGGAAGGTTGTCTGGAGACTGGTCGGCAGAACATGCCTTTTTTTTCGTTCGCACCCTTCCAGTTGACATTGTATTACTAGATCTGCAAAAAAAGGTAGGCAGTCATTTAAAATAAATAAATACATACATAAATACATAAATAAATAAATGAAATTACTTGACTTTGCAGAGCTGTCTAATCACCTGGACACTACG
>JANHGB010020071.1:0-26040 GCA_026283785.1 Coracopsis vasa
CTTCCAAGACTTGGGTGGTGTGGTCAGAGCATTTGCCAGTGAAGACTGAGGCAAAGAAGTCATTAAGAACCTCAGCCCTCTCCAAATCCAGGGTAGCCAGTTCTCCCAATAGCTTCCAGAGAGGGCCCACGTTGTCCCTAGTGTGTCTTTTATTTGCAATGCAACTATAGAATCCCTTCCTGTTATCTTTAGCATCCCTAGCCAAGTCTAATTCTAACTGAGCCCTAGCTTTCCTAACCTGGTCCGTAGCTTCCCGGACAATATCCCTGTATTCTTCCCATGCCACCTGTCCTTGCTTCCATTTTTTATAAGGCTCTTTTTTCCTTCAAAGTTTCCTCAGTAGCTCCTTATCCATCCAAAGAGGTCTCCTGGCCCTCCTGCTGCACTTCCTCCTAGATGGGATGCAACACTCCTGAGCTTGTAGTAGGTGATCCTTGAATATCAACCAACAGTCTTGGGTCCCCCTGCCCTCTAGGAGTTCTTACCAGACCCCAGTATGAGTCAAAATGAGTCTTGGTAAGAGTGGGACAAATCACTGCGTATGCACAAGGAAATTATGGCAGGATGTTTAATGGAGAGATAACCATTAATTCCCTTCAGTATTTCTCTTTGAGTCTTTCACAAACCAAGGGACATGAGTTTGTTCATTTTTCTCTAGGAGTGGTGCTGAAGCTTGCTTCCAGAACTGTTTTAGTCACACACAGAAAGTGCCCTAACTCTCTTGTGGGCCTGGCTCTGCACACTGCCCTATACTCCTGCTATTGGTTCACAGTTTTCTATAGACCTTCATGGGCAGTGCAGGAGAATCTCATCTCTGCATCCAAGCACATGCAAATTGACTTTTGCACAATAATAATCTTATTCATGTAAATAAAGATACTCACAGACATATGTCATCATATTATGCAATGTATCCTGCAAATCACAATCATACCTGCTTTTTGATTAGGAAAATAGTGGATGCAATTGACTTTAGTAGTTTCACACTGTTTCTTTTGCTGTCATTAACAGCACATTCTTTCCTTGTTAATATTTGCTCATTCCATAATTACAGAGGTAACTGCACCATGCATACTGGCTTCAGAGCAAAAATGCCCAATTTAAAAGTGTATACTCTTTGGATAGTCCAGTTTATTCCAGACATTAAATTTTAACAAAGACTACAAAATGCAATGAATCAGTATTTCAGGTAACAGCAGAAAGGTGCAATTGGTACTTGTGCTACCATATTTATTCAAAACAGAGCTTGCTTTAGAAAACAGATGAATGTTTCAAATCATTTGGGAACACTTTCAAAGGAAAATGTTATAAATCACAAAATACAATTATACTGAGAGGTCAGCAGCATGATTTGTTTCTAGAATGCCGAATTTTTTTGAATGATTTCACCAATCACTGAGATTTTTATGTAGCTAACAACAGTTGCAAAATTAACATTTGAACTGAAATTTGAGAAAATATGCATGCAAACCAGTTGATAAGTCACTATTATGTCTTTATGTCTTATTATGTCTTTCTGAAGTCTCAGAAAACTACTAAATTCTTGTGAGATTGTCTTTTTTTCCTGTAATTTGTAGTGCATTAAATTTGAGAAAGATGACTGCTTAAGGGAATTAGTTGTTATGAATTACTGATGTAAGGAATTAATACAGAGCTGAATATTAATTTCCTGACTTCATAAATTGCCTTCAATAGGACTATTCAGAAGGCAAAATATTCAGTATCAGGAAGGCTGTCACAATGAACTCCTAAGTGTTCTGCTTGTACAGTATACTATATATCGTGTATGAGTTGTAATATTTATTTTCTGCCATGTGCTATAGACAAGAAATTAAAAATATAGGCAACTCAGAGTGTTCTCTGCAGACTGAAACAATTTTTAGCTCTGAGCAAATAGAACATGTTGTGCAATCCTGAAGAAACTACCTTTCTGCATTGAATGGCACTATAAACGCAACAGTTTCTTAAAGACAAGTTAGTTAAAACTGATGGGTTTTCTAACCAAATGCTCAGACTAGAACAAAATTTGAATTAGCCTTTTGCTAGATTATATGAATGTTTTTACCTTCCCAGTTGTAGAACTTAAAAACTGACCTGACTTTTAAAAAATCATCTACACACTTTGGACACATACCAGAGTATCATAATAGAATATTGATGTAATTTATTTTTGAATGAAATTTTGATGGCATTGTTTATTTCTCCAGACAACTAGAGTAACTCTTTGGCATTCTATTCACAAGGGCAAAAGAATTAATATGTACCCCTAAATCCTGTAACTTTAATAACCTGAAAAAGATTGAAGCTACTGCAGTTCAGCAGAGTATCTGTTCTTATGGTATCCTTCTGTAGCTGTAGAAATATTCTCACTCCTGAATTACTGAAATTTTCAAAGCTGATCAATATATTTTATTACTTGTTCTTTTTGAGAGGCATAGTCCTGTCAAACTCCCCTTGGACTGAACTGTTTCTTCACCCTTATTCTATGCATACTGCAAAATAGTGTATAGTATTTTGTAAAAATCTTCAGAAACAATAGTAATTGCGTATCATTTAAACCAGTATAGATACAGTAGTAAGAGGATAAGCTCTGATTGGTGAATTATAAGACAAGGTAATAATAAATATAAACTCATGTTTAGCATATGTAGAGAAGTTGTATGCATTTAGAATGGATTTACAGAGAAGCTAAACACATTGTAGACCAAAGCTGCTCAGCCGGGACTACTCTTCTGTCTTTTAAAATTGACCTTCCTGAATTTGAAATCATTAACTTCACTTGTTCCTTGAAATGTCAATTTGACTTAGCTGTAAGCATCAGGTGAAATAAATGCAGAAAGCCAGCAGTGGGAATGTTTTAATAGATTATTTGGCCCGTATTTAAAGGTAAACACATGTTTATATTTTTGTTGAACTGAACCTGATTATTATATAAATCTTAAAGAAAATCAAAGGCAGATTGCTCCATCTGAAATAGCTTATTTTCTTTAATAAGCAGTTTCAATTCAATACTCTGGACATAAACTGAAAAGCCCACAACTCAAGACAGCTGTGCAAATTGAAAGAAGTTTGTTACTGTTCCTATTTTGCAAAAGAGTATCTGTAAAAATTATATTTTGAAAATTAAGTATCCACTGTTCCCCTGGATAGACCCAGAAAATTTTCTTTCTTCCATTTTAGACATTTTCTTCCATATTTCTATCACTGGTGTTGACTTTTCAACAGATGTTTTACCTTCCCCTGTGCATTGATCCTGGCTGGAGAATCGTTACATACTAAGGAGTGAGCAAACCACATAAAGTTACTGTGAGTATGTCCAGGCCTGTGCTGTGCTTTATGGCTTTCAGGCCTGTGTGGTGCAGTACAAATCCCTTGGCCACAGGATGACCTCAGGCAGCTTCCACTTGGTGCTAGTGCTTACACCACCTGCATGGCCTTGCCTTTATCTAAAAGTGCAGCAAAATGTTCTCATGTGAACACCACTTTGGTTTTGACTGTTGAAATGATAGCTCAAGTTATTTCCTTTTAAACAAATCAAATAATAAGTTACTTAAATATGTAACATGTATTTCTACAAATACAAGGAGAAAGCCGTGGATAAGACCTGGCTGTATTTCACGTCTTCCTGTCTAGTACTGTGAAATACTGAATTTCCAGGATTTGGGTTGTTTTTTAAGAAACTAACTCAGCCAACTGAGATTGTTATAGCCTACTTTTAACTTTTCTGGTTGAGGAAACTGTGTCAAATGCCCCAGGAAGGGAAGATATGGGCTTCCACACTTGTACCAATTACATGAAGGACTAGAAATCAGTTCTCTCTCAGGCCAGCAGTAAAGTCCATGCCATGTCTATTGCCTATGGAATTCTGCTGTGAACTTGCAATTCTATGCTGAGGCCAGAACTTGTCCTTTCCTGCCCCCAACTAATTTCCAGAAGTCTTTTCTTAGTAACAGGCTGTCTAAGGGGTTCTGTTTGCTTATTGTTCGCAAAGTCACTTGGTGACTTTGAGGGAAAAAAATGAGTAGAGAACATCTTTAAATCAAATGTTGCAATGTGCATATCTGGCAACCTTTTAATAACATGCAAAGTGGATTTTCCATCCATATTTACACTCTTGTAGTGTCAAAAAAGGACAAAACAGGCACAGCTGTTGTTATTTTTAGATCTGGAACAGGCCTTGTAGAGTCTACTGCAGAGCTGAGACTGACAAAAACTGGGGAATAATTACAATCAAGCTCATGAAATTTTAACACAGAAGTGGCTGCATTATTTAGAACATTAATGTGGTTTCAGGAAAAACGTAATTACTGGTTATCTATTGCTAGAGACATCATTTGCTGTCTAACTCCAGGGGTGCTGTTTATGCATGAATTAATGCAAATGGTTTCAAATATTTTAAGTAAGTCTACAGTAAATATTTTTTTGTGTGCTTCAACTGCCTTTGGTTGAAGAAACTGGACTGGTATCAAACAGAATACATGTAATTTCTCCCTAATTATGGTGAATCATAGTTCTTTCAATTTTCCACAGTGACTTATGTTGCAGAAATTTCCCCATTATAACAAATTCCTCCACAAATCTGTTACCATGCCAAGCTTAGAAGAATCTTGGGCTGCTCAATACATGAGGCTGTATCAGCAATAAGAAAGAAATTGATAGCTACTCCCACTTGCAAATTTTGGCCACTGAAAAGATGAAGAAAAGTCTTTTCTCATATTTTTGTGTGTCACGGCAACATCCAAAGCATAGCAAGAGATTTAAAAGTCTGGAAGACATGGAATTAGTCCATGTGCTCTGCACTGGTTGGGGTGAGAAAGAGACATGGTGCAGGGTTCCTTCTTTATGTCAAGAAGAAAGGTCCAACAACAAATGGTATAATAAAATAGCTGCTTTAATAAGACAAAAACCAAATCTAGATAGTGAGTAAATCTTACCTCACCTCAGATGCTGGGAACCCCATGTTCATGTAGCAACTGATAGACCCAGGATGGCTTTCCCACAGCATGTTGCACAGACCCTCTCTATGGAGAGATGCTCCTCCTTTTTGGTCATTCATACTATTATACAATTTTCACACGTATTCATAAAGGATGTCTGCCTTTGGAACTCTTACTGTGTTTTTAAATAAAAACAAGGCCATGAAGTTTCAGGTCTCCATGCTTACATTCAAACTGTTTCAAGAACTTAACAGTTAAATGGGACAAATATGAATCACTGTTTTTACTTATTGCTGTGTTTGAACTGGCAGCTATGACTGCCAGGGAACCCTGCCAGGTGTGTGGCAGTGAGCACGCTTCCCAGAGTACTACTCCCAGCACCCACAGATAGGCTTCTGTGGTGTGAAAATCTAAGCCATTGCATGACTACTAGCTTCAGCTTAAGCACCACAAAATGAACTTCTGTATTTTTAGTAAATATGTAACTAAATGTGTACCTGACCCAGCTAGAAGTACTGTAATGCAGTTTCTGTTCTACGTACTACAAAGCTGACAGATTGTGATCTAAACCTTTCTTTTTTTTTTACAGTTTCTTTTTTTTTTTCATTAACTCTATCCCAACCAAAACCAGTACATCCATATTTGTAATATAATGGAAAGAGTGAAGAATTATGTTAAGAAAATAAACAAAACACCCACAATGCTGGTTTGAGTTGTTTGAAAACATTACATTGGAAAGGTTTCCCTTAGAAATTGCTGATTTATTAAACAAAAACATTCCAAGGGATATGTCAATTCAGATAAAGTCAGAAGTAAGTTGATTGCTGGAAAGTTGATTGTTGGAAACACATTTTTATTCTTGATTAGTTCTAATGTTAATAACATCCTGGCTTTCTTAAATTATGCACTACTTTATTTTTATAGCGGCCTAACTGAGCCCATTTTATTACTGCAGGTGGCTTTTATTAACATCAGATAGCAATGTGGGTAGTGAAGCAGTTCACAGAGGATATCTATTTTTCCACCCCTTATTCCAGAAGTGTCCTAACATGTATTTTATTTCCCATGGAAAGGAATACTTTTTTTCTTAACACTGCTTCAGCTGTATTGGTCTTCATTAAACAGATCTGTAATCTTACAACAGCAAAATTGTGAAAAATCCCTGAACTTCAGTAGAGCAAATTTTTTATATATTTTGATTTTTTTTGCATCTATTTGTCTTCTAGAAATTTGATAGGCAAAAGTTTTTGACTAAAATTTACCTTCCACTCTGGCCTCTGATGCTGAATTTTAAAGATCCAAACAAGAATGGTTAGAACTGAACATTCTCTGTGCAGCCAGAATCCAGTGTTAGTCTTCTCATATTTTTTAAAAAATTACTGCTGGCAGGTAAAACATACATTAAAGATGATATGAAGTTGTAGAAAATATAAACAAGAAAGGAGAAAAAGTGGAGCAAAAAGATGAGAAGCCTGACGTGTTATTCAGCTTCATTTAATCTATGCCCTGTAAAATGATCTGCATTATGTAAAGCTGCTATACACTTTAACAGATGATAGTTCCATAGAGTTCCTCAATGAGTTTAAATGTGCAGTTACTTATTGAAAGAAGGTATAAATGACGAGACCAAAGTTCATCAGATTACAGCATTAAAAAGTCACATAAGTAATAGACCCATTAAAATTTAAACTGGCCTGTAATGATTTAGACTAGCTACAGATTCACCACCAGAACTGATTAAGCCCCTGCCAAACATTACTTGTATCCCCCATCTTATCGTGCTAATATACCAGTTTATACATCTGCATGGTAAGGAGTCAGGGAATTTTTCTATTTGAAAAATAACCTTGTGAGAAAAAAAGAATAATTTCCCTGATGCTGTTTACCATGAGGTCTTACCCTCACACATCTGCAATGTTAGAGCAGAAATATTGTGTCATAGGATTTGATTGCAACCAATTCTTCTTCACTTCTAGCCTTGCATTGTTAACTCTTATATTCTTATCACCTGTCTTGTGAGTCTTAAAGCATCCCTTGGATTCATTTAATATTCTCATCTTTCCTTTATTAAAAAGATATTTTCTCAATCCTCATGGCTTTAGATAAATTAAGCTCAAGTAAACAATACTGAATCCCAAGAGCAACACTTAGAAATAGAAGACTATTCAAAAAATCCTTGAAAACTGACTTGGTTTTTCTGGACATTTAAACCTCGCAATATTGCTGACACTCATATGTGGGTAAACAGTTAGAGTTATTTTATGGACTGGCTACTATGACAGCCCTATACCACCTGGAGAATTTCTTTCTGCCAACTTCTTGACAGCAGAATTTGATAGGAACAAAGGACTAAAGTCTCATTCCTCCTTTTGGCCAATTTAACCAATAAACTGCCACATCATCTTCACTGAATGGAAAACTCTTCTGTGACACTTTTTTGTGACAAACTTTTTTTTTTAAAAAAGCAGAATGCTAATGAAACACAATGACATTTGCAATCTGCTGAACCTTTCCTGATTTTATGTTGCATTAAGAAAGGAAAAGGTAACCTAAATATTTTGGAATTTGAGTCTTCTGTGAACTCTGAAGAAATAACTACATCGATGCTAATTCAAATAACCAGACTTAAAGACTTCATGTAAACTACTAATGTATTTAACCAAAGTGAAACTACAGACAATTATTGCTCTTTAATTGTATTACTGTGTATACACAGCAGTATTATGAAGATTGTAGTTGCAATTTTGTAGCAAAATATAGTATCAGTTTTTATCCTTGTATGTTATGTTTTAATTTAGTCCTAAATAATCTTTTTAAATTGTAAATGGTGAAATCTAGTATCTGTTTTAAAGGTAAGATTTTCAGAACCTGAATGTATGGTTCTCTAACAGACCAGAAGTAGACCATTATCTTAGAAACATTTTCCCTGAAGCCGTTTGTCTTGGTTTCAGCTGGGATAGAGTTAATTTTTTTTCCTAGTAGCTGGTGCAGTGCTGTGTTTTGACTTCAGTCTGAGAACAATGCTGGTAACACAATTTTTAAGTTGTTGTTTAGTTTTAGTTGTTGCTTAGTAGCACTTATCCTGATCAAGGACTTTTCAGTCTCTTATGTTCTGCCAGGGAGGAGGGGCACAAGAAGCCGGGAGGAAGCAGAGACAGGACACCTGACCCAAACTAGCCAAAGGGGTATTCACAGCACATCATGCCCAGTATATAAAATGGGGGGAGTCACCCAGAAGGGACTGATTGCTGCTTGGATTGGGTTGGGTATCAGTCAGCAGGTGGTGCACAACTGTTGTGCGTTACTTTTTGTTGTTTTGTTTTGGTTTTTTTTTGGGACAGGGGAAGGGGTTTATTCCTTCCTCTCTCTCTCTCCTCCCTTGATTTTTCTTCTTCTTCTTCTTCTTCTTCTAATATTATTATCTTTTTTTTTATTATGTTTTACTTCTATTTCAGTTATTAAACTGTTCCTATCTCAACCCACGGGTTTTTACATTTTTTCAGATTCTTCTCTCCATCCCATGGTAGGGAGGGGAGTGAGTGAGCACCTGAGTGGTACTTCATTTCTGGCTGGGCTTAAACCATGAAACCATTGAAGATTAAGTGACATCACAACCCCTTTGAACAAAGAAGTCTGGTAGGTCAGACAAATGAACCTTGACACAGGCGAGAATGAAAAAATAAAAGGTTTTGAAGAAGAAATTATTTTGATATCTTAGATGACACTGAGGGTTGAAATCTGTAGAAGAGATCCTCTCTTTACCTCATGTTACATGGTCTTTTGTTGAGCTGACAATCAGATGTTCTATAGTCATGGAAGACTGACAGTTCTTCAGAAAATGCTCAAGAACTGTGAAAAATTATACATGTATTGTTATTGTTGGTTTTGTCTACATCTGCATAGCATACTTGTAAGAAGGAAGACTCCATTAATGCTTCCGTATTATGATTTTGGTTGCCATACACAGAACTTTAAAGTATCCAATATCTGGACTAGCACACAATTAAGCAAATCCACACACAGTCTTATGTACAGACGTGAAGTTGGCTGGATGAGTCTGATCTGCAAACCAAAGACCCTGTATCCACTTAACAAGGATAGCTCACAGATATCACAATGTTAAAAAGGGATTTCTGACATCATGTGCCAAGAAACTCAGGGCACAGCAGAGGCTGGGCTTTGTGAAAGACAGGAAAGCTGAAAGCAGATGGAGTCCATTGGATGGAACTCAAATGCTACAGATGACTGACTACCTAAAAATGAGTCTTTGGCCAGGGTTTTGACAAATTTGCAGACAACTTTTCACTGAATAGCTTATTTTGATCCCTGTCATTTTATCTTCCTTAAAGTTTTTTTGGCTACAGTTAATCCTAGCAACATTAACATTTTATCTTCTTTTGTAACATCCTGGAAGCATAGACTAAAAATTGTTTGCATGGAAAAGAATATTCTTCTATTAAAATAAAAAACAAGTTTACATGTGTTTTGACTTCTAATGAAAAATATGTTCCAGAATATAAAAAAACTGTTTATGAAATTGTCATATGCTAATGTAATAGACATTTTCAAAGCTGTAGTATTCTCCTCTGTCAAAGAAAGAACATTTTTCAGTGAGAAAATAATATTTTATGTGAAGTTCATATTTACAGAAGAAAAAAAGCTAAAGGTTTATTCATCCAAGTTGCTCTATAAAGGATTCATTCTGTTCACACCTCATGACCTTTTGGGATCTTTGGAAGACTTTCCTTCCTAGGCAGTTGAAAATGAGATGTTTGCTGTAAAAAGAGTGGCAAAATCAAAAAGCAGGAAGGGATTCTGTGACATGTTGTCTCAAATGGATGCTTGCAGGAGGTACTGAGTAAAGAAACCTACCCATATGTTGTATTCACATTTCCCAACAAAGTACTGGAGGATAGACTGGTTTTCTACAGACTAAATCTATTTTACGCTTACAGCATGCTATTTCATAAATGATTTTGCCTGGTAGCACTGCTGGTTAGTGTATTATTGTCACCCTTGATTCCACTGGAATGATTTTAGAGTTTAGAGACACCATTGTGCTATTCAACTCATAATAAAATATCTGACAAAAAAAAAGTCATCTTTCTTATTAAAGGTTTATGAATAAAAGAGTACTGAATGACAGAGATATATCAAGCACATTACAAAAATTTGTAGCAGATTATAAAACTTTTAGAAGTATAAAAGTAGAAGGTTTTAGAAATATTAAAAGCCACAGGCGTTGACCAATTATGTACTAAGAATTTCAAATATGCTACATAAAATGGCTCATACAGTAGTACTTGGAGGATCTCTAGATGACATTCCACTCAACTAAATTAGTGTATATTTAAACCTTCTCAGGCTCAGAGATGTGTATATGTGTATAGAACATTTTGTTTGGGGTGTTAGATAGTGCTTTAACTCCACAGTGTACAAGTATTACAAGGAGTTAGTTTACAATATACATCAGGTTTCAGCTTGTTTTAAACCTCAGCAGTAGTCTCAAAAAGGCTTGACACCCTCCGACTATGCTCCTTTTGCTAGCAGCTGGAACAAAAGTATGGCTAAATAAGTTTCAGCTATAGACTTGGAAAGTAAATATATTTGAATACAGTCGTCATTACTGTAGTTAGAAATGCAAATTGAGATACCCTAATTATGGTTACCACATGAAGCAGCTTTCCATTACTGATAATTTTGAGGGGTTGTTTTTATTGAATTAATATTAATAAACTATGACTTATTCTTGCATAGAGCAATAAGTATCAAAGAGCAGTAAGTAACAGTTACTTTTGTTATCATTGTTCTGCTGTAATGATTTACAATTAAAAAGTAAAATGTCCCACCTGTCCTCCATCAGGCCTGTCTCCCAATATGTATTTATAACTAGATGAAAGGGAGTTAACCTTAGCAATGGCACTTAAATAAAGCTGTGCTTTTCAGACTCATTATGGTGCTGTGTCTTGTGGCACTCCTTACTTGACAGCATTAACTCTACATTGCATACTGATGTTCATAGCCATACCCAAAATGACTTAGCTGATGATAGATGAAGAAAGAGTTCCGAGAAGACTCAGGTTTGCAAGATACCCCTGATTCCTTCTTTCTGCTTTTAATGCAGTTGATTAGACTGAAAGACTAATTTTACAGAGGATCTTGGCATCTTGACAGTAAGTCATTTCAATGAAGAAGCACTCCTTTTGTTTCATAACGAATTTATGTTATAACTTCTATGATTCCAATTCTGTATCACTGCAGGTTAACACTCGAAATAGTTTGGGCCTGGTACTGAACTCTGATTTTTTTTGTTTGGTTTTAATTTCTTTTTTTTTTGTTTTTTAATCCTTCTTTATTTCTGTTTTCCCCTGGCTTGGGTTTTGTTATTATTGTTGCTTGTTTTTTTTTGGTTTTTTGTGTGTTTTTTTTTTTTAATGATGCCATTAATTGAACAATCACTAAGTAGGAAAGTAATTTAAACAGAAGGGTAACATGGAAGTAGGTTCTTGAGTGTGATGTTAAATATTGGCTCTCAAAGACTAGCTTAATAACTGTCACAGGTTAGTTTCACTATTTTCTAGCTACTTTTCCATAGCTGTCTAGACTAGGTGGCTTGCTGTAGTGGATGGAATGAAGGACCCAAACCAGCTCTGCATAGCTCATTTCAACCTACATCATTGTTTATTACAAAGGAAATAAAACCTGAAGAACTTCTGAGAAAACAAAACAAAACAGGTTGTTGTTTTTTTTTTTGTTTGTTTGTTTTTTTTTTTTCTGTATGTATAAAGACCTTGGCAGGAGCTATGAAATGCGTCTGGCTACTTCTTCATGGTAAAACTTTTCTAATCCAGCTACATTATCTTCTTATAAAAAAAGGTATTTTCTTTAATTAATAAAATTTTTAAATATTTAAGCTGGAATCTTAGTTAAAGTAACTAGGGAATTCATATAATCTTTTTGAATATATGAGATCAGGCTGAGCAACACCAAGGAAAGAAAATAAGGTGTTTTAAAATCATGTTTTTCTAAGTAATTGGAAGCTTGTCTTCATGAATAAATTGTAAACTATGTAGATGACTGTAAACTTAATAATATCTCTCAAATTGAAAGGTTTTTAATCTCTAAGGAAGTGTCACAATTTAGACACAGTTGCCTGTAGAGTATTCTTTGATATACAGAAAAAGCAGTGAATCAGAAAGCTTATTGTAGAATTGTTACATGAGTATCTTCTTCCATGACAAAAAGAAGACAGAAACATGATTAATCAAGTCAGTTCCTTTTGCCTGACTGTTCTCAGGCTTGTTCTGAATTTTGACTAAAAAGAGGAATATAGATAGCAAATAAATCTTATGTCCTTTCAGATGCTGGGAATTTCTGCATTTGTGAAGCATCGGACAGATGCCAGATGATTTTCCCATGGCACACTGTGGAGATCCCATCTGTGGAGAGGTTCCTCCTCCCTCCTATACTGTGATACCTTTTATTTTGTGTAACAAGCAAAATCATCAATCTTCTGACATGCCAGAATGCCATCTCTGCTGTAACAGGCACCAGTGCACAGCACAGGCCATCATGGGGAGTTCCACCAGCCTCCCTTAGAGCTGCTCATGTTAACAGGCTTCTCAAGCCTTAAGTAGGAGGCCCAATAGGGTAAGCATGGTTTACTTAGAATCACTAAGCCCTTGAATACAGTGTACTCCACAAAGCTCTGATTACAAAATTGTCATATACGCCAATTTACAAGAAATAAGTTTGTTCAACTTTTGGTTTTCTTTCCTTTTTTTTTTTTTTCCCTATGATGGTATCAAAATGGAACTCAACCATTTTGTGCAAATTTACCACTAGCAAAGGGTATTCAATAGCCTTTTTCTTTTCAGTACCCAGACAATTAATTTAGCTACCATTGAATAAAACTATTAAAGGCATAGGACAATTTATATGCTTGCTTCTATTAGAAAATTCTTCTGTTGGGCTAACTTTGGCTATATTCATTTTGAATTTTTCATTTCACTGGTATCTTCATGGTATGGATACCTGTTAGATTTGTACATGTTTCTATAAATTTTAATGGTCCAAGCAATATTCATAAAGGAAACAGCGGAAAATCTTCTGGGACAAGAGCTCATTAATTTCCTTTCTTCCTCCCAGAAATCGCTTTAAGGAAGTTGTATGCTCCTAAGTAAAGCAGGAGCCCTCAATGGAATTAAGTATTCTGGGCTACTTAATTAGTTTTTAAGTGCAAGAGTTGTGTATTCAATTTAAATGAGTCACACTGGCAGGCTGATAAATTCCTTTAGAAATGGGAAATGAACTTTGAAACAAAAGAATGCATATATATGAAAATGAGAGGATGTGAAAATTATGTGTGTTTCTTTTATTTTTTGTAGACACCAGAGAGGATTTCGGAGTAAATCAATGAAAAAGAATGTAAAGGGAGAAGAGGGGCCTTCAGCAATGAGACTAGTGCTTTAAAATGTGGAAGGATAAAAGGAAACCATGAACGCAAAGTATCTTACTAAGTTCTAAGGTTTTGATTGGTTGGTTGCCTGGGTTTTTGGTTTGTTTTGGTTTTGGTTTTCGGTTGTGGTTTTTTTTTTTTTAAGAATAGCACAAACTGCTAGTTTAAAAGAATCTCAAAATATGTTTAGGATACGTATAAAAGCTCATCTAAGACTAAAAACTAATCTTATAGTAGTTATTCAGAACTTTTACAGAAAATAGTAAGAAATTCCACAGAGGTAGTTGCAGAATGAATGACATTAAAGTCGAAGTTTCATAAAGCAGAAATCCATGGAAGCAATGTAAGGCACAGAAGACAACAGAATAAATTAGGTTGTAATGAAAAGGTAGTTGATTAGATGATTACTTCTGGGAAGCATTATACAACTTTCACTAATCTCACTGGTAGAAAACCTGGGATTTTATCAGTTAGAAATGGCAGATAATCGAATTATCCTAAATGTGCCAGTAGTGACAGCAGAGATTAGTGGTAAAGAAAAAAGGTTTACTGTGGAGAACTTGTGAGGAAAGTAAATAAATTTTAATACTATATGAACAAAGCATCAAAGGATGCATTTATCTTTAGGCAAAGAAATCGGTCCTATCTGAAGTTAAATCTTTGATTAAGTAGTTTGTTAAATATTACTAATGAGACAGAAGTCGGAAGGAACTGACAGAGCTGTGCACATTCATAAAAGGGTTAAAAATCTGTATCAGCTCCAGAAACATTCTGAGAGAATGGACTGTGTTCCTTCTATGGACAAAGAGGCTCAATCGTCTCACTGACAATGTAAGTAGTCCTCTTCTTTTCAAATAAAACAAGAACAGTTTGAAGCCACCTCCCCCTTAACTTTCCCTGTCTGTTCATACTCTATACCCTTTGTATGCAAAATATATTTTGAATTCTGAATGTACTTATTTGTTGTCAGCACAGATTTTCTGTATCCTCATCAGATTTATCAAACCCCATATTTTAAAACAAGACTCAGAAAACATAACTGAATGATGAACTGATTTCTAAAAACTTATACCTGATATCTGATTCAAAATGGCAATTGATAGCCTGGACCTAAATTTTAACTGCTTTTCAGCGAACACAACTATTTTTTTTTTAGTTTGGGTTATCACATAGAGATTACACTCATTATTTATTAATTGAATTATATTCAATTATTCTGTATTTAATTGCTGTGTATTTCAGTTCAGAGATCTCTGGAGATGGGGATTTTAATTCAGTGTATATTAGATATGACAGGCACTTGGTAGAGATATTTGCCATTAATATTTCAGGAAATCTACTTGTAATGACTCTACAATTATAACACAACATATTGGGAAAGATTTTCCAATAAAAAAGCAGGAAACCTCTGCAACACAATGATGTATTAGTCACTAACAAAGAATAAAGTTCTCATCTATGTTTCTACTACACTCCTAAGATTTATTGGTTCTAGCTTTCTTGTAAGACTTCAACTTGGACTGATATGTGTTGTAAAGATTTAAACTTTGGATTATTCTCTCTCACTTCTATTTTTATTAAACAGATTATCAAGAGATTAAGTTTTGATATTTTTGTTGATATTTAAGAAGAACAAAAGAATGAAGCTTACAGGATTTAGAGTTTGTGATGCGGAAATATGCACAGGTATGTTTACAAATATGTATAAATGGAGAAATGGTGTTCTCCAGAGTATTTTCACCATCAGCTTTCCTATCTCTGCGATCTTTCTTTCTGCTACATGATGTGATGAAAGCAGTTAGCAAACCCACAAAGTAGCACAGAGAGACAATGTCATGTGGGAGAGCCCAAGTAATCATAGAATCACAGAATGGTTTGGGTTGGAAGAGAACTTAAAGATCATCTAGTTTCACCCTTGCCTGCCACGGGAAGGGACACCTTCCACTGAACCAGGTTGAAAGCCCCATCCAGCCTGGCCTTGAACACTGCCAGGGATGGGGCATCCACAGCTTCTCTGGACAATATGCTCCCAATATCTTGCCCTGCCTCCTCCCACCATAGCAGCCATCAGCCATCCAAGGTCCATCTCCACAAGCGCAGAGGAGCACATTTACACTGGACCTCAGGGCACTTTCATACATTGAGGAATATATGTATACCCTAGTTTAATATGACAGAAGCCAGACTATTAAACCATAGACATACCTCAAAGATTCTCAGTTAATGTGAAAAAATCAGTTTTGCAGTGTCAGAAGCAGAACCCATCTTCAACAAGCATTACAGGAGGCCAAGACACAAGGCCTGAAGAGCTCCTTGACCTTAATGTAAGTCTGATAAAATTCTGCTGCCAGCATTCTAGTCCCACTTTTTACCTGTGCTCCTGGCTAGGTGTACCAGAGTATCTATGTCTTATTCATGTTTTCTGGAGTTTCTGATTTTACTTGCTATTAACTACTCTACTCAGCTGCCCACTTTTCCTGTACCTAAGACCAGTCCTATTATAACTAGCACATAAGCAATATAAATAAATCAGTTGATTCAAATATATCCAGTGTCCCAAAGCTGGGAGTGAAACAGATGATCATGTGAATCTCATTCCAGTGCTTCAATCACATCATTGTATTCCTAAATGTTTTCAAACCAGAATTTAACATCATATTCATGATATCCTTGGAGACCATTATATAATTTCATTGATATGAGAAACAAAACTGAACTCTGAGTTTCTTTCTGTGGTTTAGAACAACCTATTAGTTTGGTGTTACAAGTTTGTTTAGAAAATAAGTAAGTTTATTGAATGCAAAAAAAGCCAATACTGGCTTACTTCATCAAAATATCTTACAGCAGAGTGGACAAGTCTGCTCTTTTAATGTAAAAGCTTTGAAAATTCCATCTCAGCATATGCGTTTCTGCTTCTGAATAGTGGAACTATAATAAACACATAGGGTAAAAAGAATAATCTGAGAAGAATTTTTCAGAAGACAGAAACTGTGTAAATTAAAAAGGCACTGGTAAATAATGGCATTCTGCAGACAGGAATTATGATATGAGAAAAGAGAGAGGATGTTATTTTAATAAAATATTGAAAAAAGAAAAATATTGCCACCAGTGACATTTCATCTAAAAGCCATCCTGAGGGGCAACAGTTCATTGTTTAACTGTACCAGTACCTGTTCATAACAATATGCAGTCCAAATATGACCTGTAAAAAGGACTACATGCTTCATAAAATACCAATGTGATTGTTGTATCCAGGCACGGAGCAAATGACAAACATGTTCCTCAAAACCAGTTACTAGTTACCAGCAGGTAACTGACACCCGTTGAACACTTGGAAGCCACATGAGTTGCATCAAATGGCAGAAAGGATCAAAAATCATCCCTGAGTACTGCAGGATCAATCATTATCATTTTAGCTCTTTGTTTATTATGGACAGCATTCAAACTATGTCAGCATTTGCCAGCGTATTTGCCCTAGTTTCAGTTACCATCAGAATTCCTAAATCAGTTGGTGGTTGTAATGGATCCCGGTGCAAACAAAACAAATAAACCAGTCATGAAGTAGTAGCAGAAAAGGAAGAAGCTGTTGCTGAAAAATTGTCTTTAAGCATCTGTCCTTTGAGAACCAAAACTTGCTCTGCAAGGATGGGAATTTTTATTCTTCCTGATGAAGGTGACCTCAGTAGAAGAGTGTGACAACCACTATAACTTGATTAGAAGTCACATGATAGGGTGAAAATGAGCAATATATTGCTACTTTAGAGCCTTAAGACCATTTCTTTATTGTTAGCTCTCTAGAAGATGTATAAATTCACTGTCATGGCTATGCTAGGGTTGTCTGTGGTCTTAGTGCTAGTTATGTTCTAGAAGATGCAACGCTTTACTCTGGATATACTGACAAATCATAGAATCACAGAATCACAAAAGCATAGAATGGTTAGGGTTAGAAAGGAACTTAAATCATCTAGTTCCATCTCCCATGCAATGGGCAGGGATGGCTCACACTAGACCATAATAAGACCATAATAAATAAGTGCCTACAGTAAGGAAAAAGTGGATACATCTGCACTGCATCTAAGAGACTTCATTAAACCAGTCCTCAAGATCAGGATCATGTGCCATATAGGTGATAAGCCTATAACCATAGTCCCAGGCATAGAGAGAGGCTACTTTTTAAAGCAAATGAGACTACATGTACATGAAAGGTTAATACTCTAAAAGGCAGCAAGTAGGTGGGTTTCAAAATATATTCTGCATGTAACTCCTTCTTTATGCCAGTCAAATGCTTTATAGGTACACATTCAAATCCCTAATTTTTCCATCCAGGACACTGGCATAATTTATCTTCAGCAATTAATGTTGTATTAAGAATAACAACCAAGTTTTCAATTTATCCCCTGCACCCCCCGAGGGGGTAGGATGTATTTTAGCACTGCAGACACCATTATATTAAGTAATTTACAATTTGAAACCATTTCTTTTCAGAATGGTTACTATCTGTAAAACACTGAGGGCCATTAATCACTGGCACAGTCATGTTCTTCATTATGTGGTGACTTTAATTAAAACTGGATTTCCTCCCAGAAGTAATGAAGTTTTGAACATAAAAACACTTAGATGCTGGATTTCCACTTTTGAAACTCTTGTGCACTCTAGTGGGGGGAATATAAAATGTTTTGGCAGCACTGCAGACAGCCTGATTGACTGGTGTCAATCAGAAAAAAGCATCAGGCTGCTTCAAGTGATTGCTGCTACTGTCAGCTGAACAGTGAAACAGACTGTAACACCAATGTAATACCACCCTTATGGTATTTTTTTTTATGTTTAAATGGAATTTCCTGTGTTACAGTTTGTATTCATTGCCTCTTGTCCTTTCACTGTGTGTCACTAAGAATATGTCTATATCATTTTTTATAGTCCTTTCAGGTACTTATACACATTGGTAAGTGCCTCTGCCTCTCCAGAGAGATATTCTCTCCAAGTTAAAAAATCCCAGCTCTTTCAGACATCCTTAAATGATAGTTGCTGCAATCCCCTAACATCTTAGTGGCCCTGTGTGTATGTGCTTTCTTCTGCCAATGCCTTTGCCCCTATCCCTCACAGCAGCTGTCAATTTATTACCAGAACTTTTGAAGAGAAAGGTGGTGTTCTCAGTTAGTAAATCAGTTGTGTGGACAAAAATGGTTCAAGGCATTCGTTTCACACAACCTGCATATCTATTAATTTTGCACCATTTTTACAAAGGACTGACCCTTAAGTAAAAAGCCTCTATGAATTACTTATTTCTGTACTTTCAGAGAAAGCTGAGATGGAATATTGGCATGTTGTAAATAATGGAGAAATGCATCTAAGTATAGAATTAATGTAATTTCTTTTGTAGGACTTAAAAAATGCACTAGAAGTTTATGATGTGTAACTTGTGAAATTTAATTACACCAAAAATAACTCCTAATTTGAAAGTAATTTTTTAAAATCTTTAGCGTTCTGCAGCAAGGATATTTCTTTCATATATTTACTTGTATGCAGAATCACAGTCATTGCTTGTGCTTGAGAAGTGCATCACAACAGAAAGGAACTTCCAATTCAAAACTATATAGATAATTAGAACTGTGTCATTGTAGCTTCCAAGGACTTATTTGCCTTTCAGCTGCGCCTTGTGTTACTTTTTTTCTACTTAAATGAAGGTGGTAAGCTTGTTTTAAAAATTGGGTTTTTTTAACATCTCACAAGCAACTGAATCCTAAAGTATTCATACTGAAACCATTTCTTCCTCAGTCGTATTTCCAACACTGTCATTACCTGACAGACTTTTCCCTTGTATCGTAAAGCCCTGGTTATAAATTTTGTTCATCAGAAATAAACCCCCACCAAAGTGCTTTGAAAACAAATCCTTACTAGTATATGGTTTTGGAGTTCAAATGATTTCATTAAAAAATCTTAAGTTTATCTACTTAACTTGTGATAATGTCATATTATATAATTCTGAAATAACTTTTATACTCATTCCATTAGATTTGCTTTCTTTTTCAAGTATTTTGATTCTACTTTGTGTTGAAATGTTTGAATATCACAATTGTATTCTTCTGTAGTTGATATTTGCACTCTTTAGGGTTCTTTTTTACCCTAAATTCCAGTTATCTTTGTGTTGTTTAACTCTTTTTTTCTTAATCACTATCAAGAAACTTATTATACTGAACTTCCTTGGAGACAAAGCATAGCTCTTTGTCTTGTAGGCAGACACCAGTACCTGTTACAAAATTGTATTATCAAATATAATTTTTGAAAGGAAAAGATCTAACCAGATTATATTCTGAAAAGGGGTGGCTGAATGGAAACATCTCGGGTGCTTTTAGTGCAAACACTAATCACTGTAAACAGTGGTATGTTCTATGTCATGTTTGACCAATAAAGACTGCAGGTGGCAGTGAATAAAACAGCATATAGAAAACACAGTGCCAGATTTGGAAATGAAGAGCTGAATCTGCTAAGGAGTGATCCTCCTGCCCTATGTGTTGCTCTGAAAGCTTAAGCATACCAAGGAGTCACTACATCCCATGGACACAGAAAAAAGAACTGTTGCAGAGACAGTGTTCAAAGTAAGATGAACACAAAGGATTCCAGAGCCAAAGGATGTCCTCTGTAGCTGTATTGAGTTCCTGTACCTACATGAATCTTGGTGCAGCTGTTGTTGAAGACAGTGAGAGCCTATGAGACACCAAATCCATCTATGTGAGATGCAAGGCTCTCTGATCTTCTGCAAGCCCAAAGATCATAGTGTAAGAATTGAAATGGACCCTTGCTCACCTTCCTGTGCTCACCTCATTGTCTCTCCTCCTCATAACCTACTGCAAGTATGCCTTCAAACAGTGGCCCTCAACAGGCTTTTATTGCAGTCAGTTATACACCATTGTTGGCAAGGCTGTAAAATTGGCTAGTGCTCTGCTGTGGGACAGGAAGGCTTTATCCATGCAGGAGAATTACCACCACAGAGAATGGTGTCTTTGAGGAACATGACAGTTATAGTATTCCTTTTCTCAAACATTTAGTTCAGACTGAAAACCATTCAGAACAAGGAGGATAAAACCTTTGCTCTAGACTTTTCATTTACAGGAGCTTAATCTATTCCCCTTCATCCTATTTTATCTTCTTAGCTATAATGAAGCACCATTCTGGGTAAGGAGAAAAGAGCTGTCACTAATAACATGATTTCAAAAAAGGGAAAGGAAAAAAAAAATTAGAAACTGAAGCAGCAACTCCAGCAATAGCAGATGATCTGCTGCCTACGTATTCTCTACCTAGATTACATTTAGAAATGAAAAAACATGGAAACTAGTAATCTTTTAATCTAAGTGTTCTAAGGATCACTAAAAGTGAGACTTTTTTAATTCTTTGACTCACTGGCAAATATGCAAGATATATTGAATAAGCACTATTTTATGTAGATTCTGTAGTAAGTTGTAGTGATGTAGATTTGTTACTGATAGGAAAGGTAAAACTGTATCTGCTAGAAATGGTTGATTAAAATAATAATCTACACTTACCTGAAACATTTTTTGAGTTCCTGTGCATGAAGACCAGATGCTATTTCCCCATTTTTCTATTTTCGAGGGACAATTCAAGTTCTTAGTTGTTTAAGATCAAATTACTTTTTTTCCTTCTATTTCTGTTAAGGCTCATGAAGTTGGACCCTCAGTCTCTGGGAATATTATACAGCGTAAGAGAGAAATTAGAACAGGTACTGATTTGACTCTGATATGACGTGTTTACTTCGACTCACAATGAATAGACACTAACCACTGTGGTATGTCCTTCACCTGTTACAGCTGAACCCAGCAGTCCTTTTGTCTTCTCCATCTTCCAGCTTCATATATTTGGCTTTTCCTCTGTCTGAGAGGATCTGAGCAATGTGTTGTAAAATTCTGTACTGAAGATATTTTTTCAGCAAGACCTGTTCTTGCTTTTCTTCTGCTATATACCACTCAACTTGTGTAAAAGAACAGCAACATGACCAAGAATCAGCTCTTAAGTCATTTGATGTACATAAGTATCTATGTATGTGAGTAGATACAGATAAAATAAAAATTGTTGCTGACTTGCACTTTGGATATGGTACAAATCAGACCCTTGAGATTCAATGAAGGCTGCTGCACTTAAGTAACCAATTAACCAAGATTACTATTCCTCTGAACTCATTTTGGCTGAGATCAGAACATGAAATTTTAAGGGCTCCTGAACCATATTCCCAACTTGATCTAAAGCCAGTATGTACTAAAGCATCTGTAAAAACCCTCTCTTTCTGGGATTATAAACTTATTTTTAAATGTAAGTACACCAGATCTATTTCCAAAACTGTTTGAGTTTTGTCCATGAGTTCTTGTACTCAGAATTAAAAAAAAACCCAACCAACCAAACAAAAAAAAAACAACCCCAAAAAAACCAAGACCCTCTTCTTGCTCAATGTGAGAAAAATACTGATGGCAATATGCCAGACTATAAGGCAGAATGGAATAAAGAAAGCCTTTTTCCTAGTTTTACAATTGAACTAAAAGTTCATTACCATATGCTTTGAATTAACAGTGTTATGGACAAGGTTTATTTTGGTCAAATAAAGGATAGTTTGTAACTTCAGAATGTAGGGAAAATACTATGAATATGAGCCATTACATTTTATTCAGGTTAATTAATTTGATCTTGCTTGAATCTGTCTGAAATATACAGATACTTATAATAGTTGACACCAAAAAGAAAATTCTTGAGGAGTGCAGGAGTTCAGGAAGTATATACAAAATTTTGACCAGTATGATAAAACTATTTTCTGCAAAGGTAGGTCTTGGGTGCAAAAACCTCCATTCAGGCTTCCGGTTATTGGCTCATTCTTTACTATATACTTTTTTGTTTTGATTTGTAATTTGAAGCAGGGACTGGCTATTTCCAGAAAAGAGGCATTAGACATTATGGACTATATTAGATACTATGGACTATAACTTAAGCTAACCAGAACACTGCTTCAAAAATCATGTGCACATGGTTGAAGTAATTCCTCTTACAAGTAAAATTTACATGTTTGGACTGGTTCACTGTCTTGTGAAAAGGACTACTGCTCTTCGAACTTGATGAAATGCTTTTGTCTAACTAACTTTTCAAACTAACTATTTTTCAATACCTGATTTTCATGAACAACATTCTACATTTGTTTCAACTTCTTGAAGATTTGTGATTGTTAGCTGATCTGCTTTTCATCATAAGCCTTAATCAATGCATCTCATCAACTAGAGAAAGGAAAAGAAGGATTTCTCAAGATGAATTAAGGATCTCAAAATTGCAGTATCCGATTGAGTTCGTAATTTCACACAATGTAAAGTTCCCCTGAGAAATTTTAGCTCACTACGACAAGGTATCTTTTTGATCTATTCAACTACTATTAAAACAACACAGAAATCATTTGCGTTGTGGAAATTGACTCTTCTGCAATCAATGATGCAAGTGATGGACTGTATGAAGGCACTGTAACTGCACAGAGTCATCAAGTAATCACTGACTGCAACTGAAAGATGGAGAAGCAATCCAATTAGCTTCAGGTAAGTTCAACATTAAAGTTTGTATTAACAGCTTCTTTAACCAAATGTATAACAGCAGTCTTGGGCAGTACCTTAAGAGATTCTTGTGTTAGAACTTATAAATAGCAATTATTATAAAAATAAATGAGATTTTATCATGGCAAAAAATCTATCTGAACCCTCACTGTTGGCCAGGCTGACAGTAATAGCAAGGGTTTCAAAGCAAAAAGCTTTTTAATCTGTTAAATTGAGAGAACATGTTGTAGAAACACAACAGTGATAGTTGTGACTCCGTCCTGGTAGACCCATTATAGATGCTAATATAACATTTCAGTCAGAGCATACATCAGAATGTGGGTATAAGATCATTGTTCATCCTATCCCAAATTCGCATTGCAGGGACCACAGTGGGGATAGATGTACGTTATGCTTCACTACAGCCATAAGTAAGTGGCATCATTTTTTGCCAAAGAGGACTCTAGAAGCTGGGGAAGATTCTTAGCAGGAGCTGGGCAGTGGTGAAAAGAAGTGATGTAGTGTTAGGAATAGAATTGCTCTGGTACCGCTCATCTTCAGCACTCAAGAGTCATGACTAAGGCTGTGTAGAAATCATGAGAAGGCATAAAATAATCAGATACAAACAAACAAGTAAGCAGTTTGCAGAAATTACCCTCTGCCTGGGAACTTTTCAGGCTCACTGAGGTGATGTATTCTACCTTATCTTGGCAGCTGCAGAAAATAGAAACACTTTTTAAAATGAACGCTTATGTGTTCATACAGGCAGCAACTGCCTTGAGGGGTTCAGCCTTAAGTAATACATTAGCACTAAAAAACTTTGCAAGGAATACTAACACATTTTTCTTATTCTAGCATTTCCTTTGTTCAGTATTGAAGGAAAATACTGGTTTTTCTTTCTTCCATCACAGATGACATTGCAAAGATTGTCCTTGCAGCATTTAAAGAGGAATGGCAATTTCCTTTAAATAAACTTTCTGAATAACTCTGGTCATCTTCTTCCTGACTCTGTCCTCCACAGGCAGATTCCTTCAGGCATCTATCTCCCGTGTGTGAAAGAAGCAGCACTTGCCTTCATCTTTCTAAATACTGCATTGCAGTATTTAAAAGTAAATACAGCTGCTGAAGTATATATTACTGGAAATGTTTCACCTTATGTTAGTTTAAAATGAGTAATAAAAAAATAATCTCTGTTTTGTTTATTTAAAGTATTCTTGTACTCCAATGAAAAATTCACTTCCGTACCATAACTACTGTGTTTCTGTAGTGTATAATTCTTTACGTACTTCTCAGTGACACCTGTAGTGGTATTTATGAATCATATATTAGACAAACAGATCCTTCAATTTTCAAGATGCAACACTTCTGCTAAGCCACAGCTACCTTCACAAAATGGAAAAATCTACTTCTATTGGCCTCTATGGCACAGTAGAGTGTTTTCTGAAAGAAAACCCAAACCAGCTAAACAAACAAATCCACCACAAAAACATGGGAAAAATGAAAATAATTTTTCCTAACACTGCAAATAAACAACGATTTTAACAAACTGCAAGAACTAAACAAAAAAGAACTAAAATACTAAAATCTCTATTATCCCTTCCCCCCTTTTCAGAAGTATATTACAAATAGAGTTCTGTTGCAATGTGTTAATGCTTATGTAAGTGGATTTCTGCCTTCTTTATAGTCTACATTTCAGCTCTATAAATGATACTTACTTTTTTTGAGGGTGCATAGATTAACCAAGTCTGAGTGCTCTACCATCAATTTCAGATGAAACTGTGATTTAAAACCAACTTGCTGGCCCTGAAAGTCATGACGGTGTAGAACAGATCAAGCTTGGTTTTTTGCCATCAGCTCTTCTTTATTCTTTGTTCCTAGTAACCACTTTGGCTAGTTACTCACTCATTTCAGACTGCAACTCTAATTTCAGTTCCTTGGCAGAAAATTCACATGGACCACATCCATATAGTCCTTGCTTTAAGGAGTCCCTGCCAAAAAAAGTTTTTTGCTCATGCACTGATTAGAACCTCTCCAAGGTTAAAATGACACTCTGCAGCTGTGATAGATGGGCTGACCAGGCATTTCATAATAGAAAAATAGCTCAAATTCCCTCAAATTTACTCCTTCCTTTCATCTTTTTTCAGGTAATTAGGAGTATTTAGGACTAGTATTTTGATGCAAGTTTATGCTGTATGGAAATGATGTACACATAATACTTATATGATAAGAGTTTATCAATAATAGCCATGAATAAAGTCTGAGTTTTTAAGGTTCTATGGCTCTAGATTTCTTTGCAATGAATGTCATCTTTTCAGTGGTAGCTTCCTTAACAATAAATATCATGAAGAGTAATAAAAGAACCACTAAAATAATAATAGAAGGAACTTACCATGACTATAACCATTTCTAACTCTGTGTCACACCCAAGAGAATATGGGTCTCCAATCACTTTTTAGACAGATTATCTCTAAAATAGTTCAAGTATTTTTCTGTATTTTTTTGTACATTGATGAAACATTGTTTATATTCATTTTTACCTTTATGAAACATTACAAACAAAATGGAAATTCTCTGGGAAATTTGATTTTTTTATTAATTAAGATCAGAAGTTCTGAAGGGAGATTTGAATTTTCTTCATTTATTTAAGCAATAAAGCTGCTTTCAGTAACTGCTGGAGTTTTCACTCCCTGCCAAGTGCTCAGCAGCTGTGTAAGCTCAGAGGAGTTAAGTAAGGTTTTCTTTGCAGATTTTTGGTACTGAGTGTTTTAAAAATATCTAATGATTACATGAGGATAGGCCCAGAGGTCCTCATTTAAAAAAAAAATTAAAAAAAAAAAAATTGGGAATATGCTGCATTGGGAAAAGCTCTCAGTCACAATGATCTCATGTCCTGCTGCTGTCACCCAAGGTGAAGCTGGCCACTTCTTTAAATTCCTGTTTCAGTTGTATGTCATGAAAGGTCCAGCAAAATGAGAAAATATCATGGAATGAGAAAGTTTAACCTGGAATGCCAAAGTTTCAGACTTCTGACGAAAATGCGCTATTCGACCTAGTAAGGAGTATTAGCCCCCTC
>JANHGB010020072.1:0-16011 GCA_026283785.1 Coracopsis vasa
AGGGATGGGGCAGCCACAGCTTCTCTGGGCACCCTGTGCCAGCGCCTCAGCACCCTCACAGGGAAGAGATTCTGCCTAAGAGCTCTTCTCAATTTCCCCTCTGGCAGGTTAAAGCCATTCCCCTTGACCTGTTCCTACAGGCCCTTGTCCAAAGCTTCTCTCCAGATTTCTTGTAGCCCCTTTAGGCACTGGAGCTGCTCTAAAGTTTCCCCTTAAGGAGCCCTCTCTTCTCCAGGCTGAACAAGCCCAACTCTCTCAGCCTGTCTTCACAAGAGAGGTGCTCCAGTCCTTGAAGCATCATATCTGATAAAATATCTCAAGGTTTCAGCATGTGGGATTTTTTTTACCACCTTCACAAGAAAAGGGAGGGGTCTTGTTTGTGGTGTTGTCACAAAAGAAAAAGTATAGATCTGCCAAACCCGATAAGCTATCTTGTAATGTGTGCTCATTAGAGTAAAGTAAATATGGGAATGAACCCAGCTTGCTTTCATTAGCATGCATTTGCAATGACAGCAACAACACAGGCAAAACCAGCCAAGATTTTAGAGGAAATGATAGGAAAAAGGGGTGATAAATGAAGAATTAAAGATTCTTTGTTTCTAGAAAGGAAAAAAAGACTTCAAAAATGAAGGGATAAAATAAAAGAAGATATAAAACTAGGAAAAAATTGAAATGCCAGAATGACACTGGGGGAGGGTGGAAGAGAGTGAAAGGAGATAAAAAATCTAGTTTAATCACCTACCAATCAATTTTTTAATTTATGAATTTGCTCATCCATGTTAATCTCATCACAATATCACATCTGAGTGCCTAAAGGCCAGAAAGGGTTTAATTTCACCCCTCCTACCTAAGAGGCAGCTGAGGGATGATGATATCAGGTTACTATTCCTATTAAGCAGCTTGCCGCTGCTTTTCCTGTGATAACAAAAAACCTAATCTGCAATGGAGCATTCGGTGCGTGGATCCCAATTCAGCAATATCTGCTTTTGGAAGGGTGTACAATTGCCCAGGGTTGTTTACCTGCACTGTGAAAAGAGACCAGCCAAATTCAATGGCGTGGATCTGTACGACTTCTTCTCTCCCTTCTCAAAAGCCCACATAAATCACATTGTAACCACCATCTATAGTACTGCTTTGTTTCCTCATGATAAACTGTTGTCTCTGTCCTTACACACAGGTAGGCTGAATGCTAGAGAAGAGATATGGCCTCTCAGGGTGGAGATAAGCAAAGTTTCAGGGACAGTACAAAACCCTCTGATCTCTGAGATGCTTGTGAGTGTCAAGAATTCTGGCTATAAGAGTGTCCGTGCTCCTTTGTTGTATCTTGCCCAGTAATTGATACCCATTATCATTACTTTGGCCAATGTAAAGCTCTTTTGAGTCATTACAAATGCATAGGGAATGGGAAAGCCAAGTGGTAGTTTAAAAATTATGACTTTAGCTAGAAAGTTATACTTGCATGCAATTAATTTATTTTTTCAATATTCATTGTAGTCAAAACCAGTTACGCATTCATTTAGAAAACAAACTTTTTTTTTTCCTTTTTGCTTTTGTTTCTTCTTTTCTTCTCCCTTTTTTCCGTTTTTTCTTGCATTTTTGCCATTTTTTTAGTAACCCTTAAGACCCACGTTTGTATGAAGAGTTTATCTAACAAATCCATGAAGAGTATTATTTGTGCACCTAACTAAGCTCCAATGACCTCCCATAGAGATGTCCTCCAATGAGAAACAAACAGGATAAGAAATATTGAGGGGAAAAGGGATTAGCTTCAAGAGGTATTTTGTAACATTGAAGAAACTGTCCTTGTGATATTTATGAAGGCTGAGCATTACGATAGGGAAGACAATAAATAAACAGAGATAAAAGTAATCCCAGTTTATAATCCTATTATAAACTCTTTCAGGAGGTAGACCTTTTCTCCAGACCTTGCAGGAAGGTGGGAAGTCATGTTTCAAGAAAAGACTGGGGCAGTGTATCATCTTCATTGACACTTATTTTAATCTTGAAATAAACCAAAATTAATCAGAATAAATTAGCACCATGGTGCTGTCATGTGTCAAGAAGGTCAAAGGCTTCATGATCACTGATAGAAAACTGGCAACAGAGAAAATGAGAGCTTTAGTGGTGTTCATAAGAACATCTGTTCTGGGATCTCTGGAGCTGGCAGTGCTGCCTTGTGTATCTCTGCTGAGGGGTAATTAGCACCATGGAGAACACCAAAGTAACAGAAGAGATATTAATATTAGAGATATTGGAGTTCATTATCCACCACCCAGCTGCTGATTTCTTCAGGTGCAGGCTGCAATTAATCCAGGCCAAAGGAAAGACATAGCAATCAGATCAGCAGCTGAAACCCAGAATACCTGTGGTAGCTCTCCTTTCTGATTCACATGCTCGAAGACAGGTAAGGAAAACTTTGCCAGCTTCATGAAGATACTACTGAGATTTTAATCAGAGGTCCCTTAATTCCTTCACAATGAAATACTGCTTTTCCTGGACAAAGAACTGTGATGAATTCTGGCTTAGAAAAGCAAGCACCATGACAGTGAAAACATAAAAAGTTGGAGGAGGAGGTTTGGTTTTCATGTATGACAGTATGAACAACTGCAGTAATCACCTTTTTCATCATCCTTATGATGATCATGGTGCTGCCATAGAGCTACTGGACTTATATGAACTAGAGACAGTATTTTGTCATTCATGTTGTCTACATTTCATGTAAGTCACAAAGTTCCAGGGGAAACGTGCTAGTGAACTGACTCTTAATTTCAATCGCTATATGAACACTTCTTAGACAGTGACATGTCAACAAACTTCTTTTTATATTTTCTTTTGTGCCAAACCAGTAATATCAAAACATTCATCAGATTTTTTATTTGCTTTCTGGGGTAAATGAGGTATAGAATCCAGCTTGTTATATCTTAGAATCATAGAATAGTTAGGGTTGGAAAAGACCTTAAGTTCATCTAGTTCCAACCCACCTGCCATGGGCAGGGACACCTCCCACTAAACCATGTCACCCAAGGCTTTGTCCAACCTGGCCTTGAACACCACCAGGGATGGAGCATAAACTTTATTGTGGTGCATAATACTTTATTGTAAAATAATAATCAGAATGCATTTTTAAAATGTACCAGAAAAAGAAGGCTAGATTTGCAGAGAATACAGATAATGATCTTAGGAAGGGGAAGGTTGAAATCCAAATAGCAGGGCATGATCAGAAAATAAATGGGAAGCTGCATCCACTGTTGAAGAAGACATGAAAATAAATTGAAGCTTGGGAGAATGATGGAAAGGGAAAGGACAAAACTAATAATTTATTTACCAATTCAGTTATTTAAAATTCTAATTTATGTACCCGTCTATCTCACTCTGTGCTGTGTGTAACAAAACTTTCATCAGTACAATATAAAGATATCAAGTGCTTGAGCTTTGTCCTCCTCTCCCCTGGAAGCACTGAAGGATATTTTATTAATCATTGCTCCTGCTTCAGATCTCCCCCTCCTGAAGGTGAGGAGGCAGTGAAAAAGCTGAGAAGGGGTCATTATTTTCAGACTTGTCTTTGATCCCTTTCCTTCTGACTGCCACTAGAAATTGGTTTAGAAATAACTAAAGAAAAAATAAGCTCATTGGGGAAATGAATTTTATCAGAGCTTCCTGATGAGGTTAAAATATACCCCAAACACCATTACAAACACCACCTTTCCCCCAAAAATCCCCCAATAAAACCAGCACCAAGGGATCCCTCATTTCTTTCAGAAGGAGTTCTTTCCATGATGTTGCCAGCTGGAAAAAGGACCAAAAGAGCTACTGCTGTGTGACTCTTCTAATCTTGGTTCACATTGGCAGGGCATGCAGTGGCAGAGCAGGGTGGTGCTGTGGCATGCGCACAATGGTTCCCATCTGCTTCCCTGGAGAGCTACACAAGGCAAGGCTCTCAAGGGACTTTTGGGTCTCTCTTAATGCAGCTCTGGATGTTACAGTAGTCTTAGTTTTACTGTATATTGTACTGGGCCTCCAAAAGATGTGTTTATGTGTTTAGTCATTCTCTTCTCCTGCTATGCAGTTTTACCCTACTGTTCACACATGCCAATGGTCATATCACTTCATGTTGCACAGTGCATTCATTTATGTCTCCTATTAACATGTATTTCATTGTAGAAAGTGTTTTAAGATATCAGTTAAAAACATTATATTCACCCTTTATCTAATATTGTTAAATAGTGACTTCAAAGCATTTTATAAAGGTATTACTCGAATGATTCCAACACTGAAGATGATACAGTCCAAGACTAAGTGAATCACTCTGCTCGTTAGTTTTATAGATGGGACTGAAACTTTTACTATAGTGATTTATAATCTAGAGTTATCTAAATTCCTATAGAGGGGATATACAGCATAAAAAATCTCAGATGAGCTAAGAACTTCAGAGTAGAATCATCTAACAAATTGATAAAACATGACAGGATGCGTTGAACATATTTCATCAACTTCATGCGAAGTTTCATAGTAACATAAAATATTAAAAGAGAACAGGCTTAAAAACAGCTCACAACTCAAAGCTACAGCAAATCATGTACAAAGGCAAATTTTTGATCAGAGTTCTCAACTTGATCAGATTTTCCACGGTGGACAGATAGACCGAGGTGACAGATAGACCGAGGTACATACATCTATTTACATTGTAATAACCACCTTAGTAATCCACTTTCAGGAAAAACAAACAAATAAGCTGGAATCCTAACACAAAGAAACCTGATTCAGAATGTAATTTAATTACATTAATTTGTTGTATGCTTCCAAATCTGAATTTTCCCTTAGGTTATGTTTTAGCTAGTTTTTCATGTTTTGAGACATATTCTGTTTTATGTCACAGCAGCTATGGTTTGTACAACATGTGCTTAAGCCCATTTTAAGCTTCTTGGGTGAAAGATCCTTTGGCAGAGAACTGATATTTGTGAGCTGTGAAAATTTTGTCACTGCTTTAGCCCCATTTTCTTAAAATCAAAGCTATCATAAAACTGTCTTAAACTGAGAATCTGAAATCACAAGGCATCCTGTAGTTGATTTATTATTTTAGTGCATTGTTTCTTTTCAGATGCTCCGAAATGTTCATGTGGTCAAATCACAGGAATCTATGGAAGCTTAAAGATATTGATTAAGGAAAAAGGCAGTGAAAAAATACATACTTAGAAGTCTTGATTCCAGATCTGTTACTGGAGGGTGTTTCTCTCAAGCTGTAGTATGGGGCTTAGAGCCATATTTTACAAATGGCACTTTAAATGCTGGCAAAAGATGCTAACTGCCAAACTCAGTTTTGAATTCACTATAATCAGGATAATGGAGTGGATGGAAGGATATGCCCCAGCTACAACTAAGGATATTACAACTTTCACAACATCTTTACTTTGAGAAGTTGACAGTATCAGCAGAATTTGAGGTATGAAACTGCAAAGATATAAGATTAAGAAAGAAATAATAAATTTAATGGCAGTTAGGTGAACATATATCAAAGGATCCCTGAAAGTATCTACATAACATTTCATCTTCTTTGTGTGTCTCCATAGAGAAGTAATTAATAGGGATGAGGTTACCACAGAGAGTACTAGAGGGAAAAAGCAATCTGCACAGTAAAGAAGCAGGTAGAGATGCGAATGATCTCAGTCAGTGATATGTGCTGTACTATTTTCTCTACAGTTCCCAGCTGAGCTGCAGAGGTGAGTGCTGAGTGTTATCCATAGTAAAGGAAGAGAAGTCACAGAAGAGATCACCGATGATCCTAGAAGAAGCCATGGGACCATCCCACCTACTCTGAGCTTAATTTGCAACAGCAGCCATTGAGTGACATTGATTATTTTTACACAGTACAGTACATACAGCCAGGTACTGAACCACAAACTGGCATAGTTTACAAGCATCCATACAGCACCAAAAGCTTTGTATACAGAAGCCAACCTAAACACATCCACAAAGTAGAGGCTATGAATATGCATCAATACCTGCAAGATAAATCTTGATGTGCTCAGAAAGATCAGGATCATATCAGTGGAATAAAGTTTTTTGCTTTTGATCCAGTTAATGATACTAACAGCTGCAATAAATCCATTTCCAAAAAATCCAACAACAACTTCAATAGCTGCAACAGTTATTGAAATCATAAGAACCGGTGGCAACATGTCTTGCTGCTTTGGTCCGCTCTGCCTGATTAGCCTGTCGATCTGTGCAAGTTGAGCAGACCTGATGGTATCTGACTAGCTCCAGCTCCAGCCTGCTCACCTTATATCTAGGAGCAAAAAGACACCTGGAAATGATAGTGGAAAATGATTGATGATGTTCTTCCTTAATGTGCAAATTAGAGAATGATTCAATAATTAATTCTAACTTTTTACATGCACAAGATTTGCCTATTACTTATCCTTAGGGATACTGAATAGCCAGCTGAATTTATCTCCCCGTCTTTTGCCCAGTTGTTTATATTCCTACCTAGAATGACAGAAAACTCTCTGAATCTCTGGTTACGACTGTGCCTGACAATGTGGATGGGGATGCACCATGCAATTCAACACAGGCAGCAGCATATGTCAGGAGACAAGAGCTCTTATGTGGTAACTAGTATCTTTAATACTGCTATGAAGGTCTACCACTTATAACTAGACCAATTAGTTGCAACCATTGTAACATGGAGAAAATTATGCAGCCTCCAGCATTATTCTAGGGGAGCATTCCAGATGACAAAGCTGTATTTACCCAAGCATTATTACTCCATATAGTTGATCGTTTATATGTTAGATCTTGTGTTGATCACATAAATGGGATCAAAAAATGATGGGGAAAAACAAACAAACAAACAAACAAATGAAACTAAGATTACATTGGTATGTTTACTTTTTCTATCATGTGTTTCACCAAAAGTATTCAAAAGAGTAGAAAAATCACTCCTTCTAAGGAAAAAAATTATAAAGGAAATGTAACTCAATGACTACTGTGTAGTTTGAAGTTATATGTATAAAGCTGCCGGTACATAGGGTATGCATTATATAATTACAGTAGTCAGTTACCTCAAAATGTAGTCATTAAGTTATTCAAGGGGATGTGACAATATCACTTTATTTTTATGCACTTATAAGAAACAGAGTGGCAATTATAAAACAGAAGAAACTGCAACGGAAGATACAATCTAGAAAAATGCATGACTAGAATGAATTCTCATTTGTTCCAACAAACAGTTACAAAATTCTATTCTATCTTCATCTGCATTATCAAAAATGAGAATTTAAGAGAAAACCAAATCTAATATTTATCTACCCATTTCATTTTCCTCTAAGCAAGGCCAAAAAATGGGAATGCCTACATGAGACACAAAGGAACATTCCTTCCTTGAGGACTCCACCAGCTCCTCCAGAAGGAAGCCATCACACAACCCGTGCACCCCGGAAGCATTTAAGTCTTCATGACTCAGGTAAAAGAAACAGCCTGTCCCTTAACTCTGTCAGTGACCTATGTCTAACGTGCTATCATCTTCAGGGGTTCTCCAGTGGATAATAAGTCCAGTCATGGATGCTGGTGACACATCCCTCCAAGCACCAAGATACAAAAAAGCCAATTTATTAGCAACAGCAACCTGATGCTGGCTCCAGACAGTGATCAGGTTGTCCAATGGACATTATCATAATCTCATCTCCTGCTATTCAGCTCCTTGAATTCTCTTGTTGTCCTGCTTGCCTGTTTTAAGATAGGGTTGCCACATTAGTGCTCTTCAGTAGACTTCCTTTTGAGCTACAGAGTTAACGGTCATGATCAGAACAGGTTTAGTAGGCAAGGGAGACACAAGAGACCCTAGAATATGTCAGAGTTCCTTGATTTTATCCTCTGGGAGAGGATTTGGGCAAATTTATCAAAGTACCTGAGCCATGAAGTAAAGCAGAGACTAGTAATTCTTAAGAATAATTTCAGGACAATGTTAGCATGATGCAAATAGTAAATACTGGAGAGAAGGTGTCTGAATTTATACAACATTTTGCCCTGCAAGATAAATCTCACTGTATGCAAAGAAGTCAGATTCAGCTCACAGGATAGCATCTTTCTTCTTTTGATTCATGTATTCTAATTAACAATGGTGATAAATACACTTCACACAATCTCCACAACAATTTTAATTGCTGAAGTAGTTAGAGGCATTATTACAGCAGAGCAAACAGTTTCTGACTGTTGTAAACCACTGCTTGTTCAGCTCATACAGAGATCTATGAAACAGCGATTAACTGGTATCTGGTTAATCCTTTGGCATTTTACTGTAAGCAAGAAGCATATAAATGTGATATGGGAAGATTTATTTCTGACACTGTTCAGAAAGATGCATATCTTGGGAATGTCATTGATGAATCATAAAATCATAGAATTAAAGAATAGTTAGGGTTCGAATCATCCAACTATAGTCACTGTTTCACAGGTTTTACTGAAAATTGGTTGTCTGTAGCTGGATTTGGGTTAGAAAAAATTAAAACATGTTCAATAGGACTGGCTTTTTCTTATAAAATAATTGTTACTATTTCTTGAAGAAAGAGCTTTGATTTTGGTTTGACGTGACAGGTACTCAGACTGCCACCATCCTTCATTATCTTCACTCATCTCTCTACATGATGAAATGCGTATTTTGGTGCCCTCATCAACACCAATCCAAATTTTGGATCAAATTTCAAAAGGTAATGCTTTGTAACGTGATAGCTCCAGCACATTCAGAAAACAAACCAAAACCAAACACAGCATGTTACAGATGGAATCTAGAAAGCCTGTATAGCTTAACTCCCTGCAAATCTGAGAGCCAGGGTACCAGTCTCATGGAGACATGGACTTGAAAGATCTAGTCTATGTCTTCGAATGTAATGAGTATGAGGTTAGGGTGTTTATCTGAACTTGAGTGTGGTGAAGCACTCAAAATCCTGGCAATTTAAATTTAACCTTAATATTCTATTTTTGCAACAGCAGAGCTGACCATATTCTCCCTTGTAACAGGGTTTGCATGACCAGCATAGGTATTGATAGTGTATCTGAATTGTAGATCTCATAAGTCATAAGCCAGTAGTACTCTATTGTCAACCCAACTGCAATGCTGAGATCCTGCAGTCTCCTTCCTGTCTCCTATCTAAAAGCAAAAAAAAAAAGAAAATACCCAGCTGTAATCCTAGAATTTAATTTTGGGATTATACCTGGAGAAAAAAGTTTTGGAAGAATTTCAACTTTTTACCCACATTCTACTGATGTTACAGATTTGTGTTTGACAAGTGTTAACCGTGTGCTGACTGCTAGTGTGCTATTCTACCACAAGTAAACTAAAGGACTTGCGAAACATCCAAGAATTCAAGAATGAATATTACCTTGGCAGTAAACATTCATATTCCTAATGAAAGGAGACAGAGAGATGAGAATAATTTACTCTTGTTTGCTCATACTATGTGGTAGATAAAAGCAACAAAAACTGGTTTGTTTTGAATTGGAGGAAGGACACTGCTTTGAAACCAGTCAGAATAGAGATTTACAAGAGCTACATGACATTTGTTCACCACTACACCATGAACTTCTCAGCAAATAAGCTTTTTACAATCTGTAGTAAATTGCACACAGCATTTATAAAGCATTGTATCATAAAGTCCAGCTCTGACAGAAATCTTTAAGCACTGGCATAAGGCAGTGAAGTGCTACAAGATCCTTAGAGTGAAAGAATTGAATAGGACAATGGGAGCATACTTCTTGTATAAGATGCAATAACAGACCTGCAAAAGAAAGCCTGAAAACAAGATTATATAGGAAAGTCATCAACATCTGTGTTGCAGAAATATGCACAGAAGCAGCATTCTTGTCTCTATCACCAGCTGTTTACATCCGTGACACTTTCCAAAATGGTTTATCAAGTGTTCCTCACGTATTTGACAAGATATTTGTGAACCTTAATAAAATACCCAGTATCTGGTAAACAACAGTAAATTATGCTGCCATTTAACACATTCCTGGCTTCATACTGTACAAAGAAATAATGTTGCAAAATATCTCAGAAATGTGTGTGAAAGGGTGATAATCGATTTTATCATTAATTTGCAAGTTGTCACACTGCTGTCATTATTGTAACGGAGGTAATGTACTGTTAATTTCAGTGCAACACATTTTATATTTATCTTTAGCAGAAAAACATTGTCAAAATGGAAGACCCATCAGACACAGCTAATGGAAAGAGTCCTCTGAAATACTCACAAGAGGTCAAAAGAGATCAAACAATATACCGATGAAAAGGAAGATGCAACTTCAATTTTAAGGAAGTTAGAATGTACATACACCCCAAAAGGAAAGAGCAGGCAACAAGCTAATGATTATCAGTTACTCCTTGCCATGAACAGAAACAGTTTGATATATACCTTTATTAACTCAAGACAGTACTTGCAAAGATGAGTTTATGGCTTACACCATGCAAAGTATGAAAGGAAATGTGTTCACTTTCCAAGTAATAGATGGATGCTACATGTATCGCTTCCTCTCATTTCCTCCTTCCATTCTCCTCTAATTTATGTCTTCCATTGCCTAAGAGGAACACCTTGAATACATCTGAGATTAATATAATTTCCTCCCAATTCCTCTTTTCCACAGAGCCTTACCAAAACCTTGCCCCATATCAGTTTGTGACAAGAAGATCTCTCACCTGTCCCTATTTAAATTCAATTAATAAAAGAACCATCTTCCCACCACTTAGGCCTTCCTCAGTTCCAGATAAAGGGCTATTCAAAGTTTTCTCTACTTTAGGGATGAATATTGTGTTAGCTGGGCCAACAATAAAGTCTTTTGTTTTCATCTCCATATCAATATTGTGAATTATCACTGTCTGCAGCCACAGTTGCATCCTTGTCTGATCCTTGTTACTCTGACTGAAAGAGTTCCTCTGGGTTGATTTAGTTTCATTCTGTATTTCACAGCATCAACTCAGAAAGCTTGATGAGTTATAAATTGCAATAAACATTGTTTTTGAGGGAAAACCTTTTCACGAAAGCATATTGACCCTCAAGTTTCAGTTTCAATATTATATGTAATTTTTTTGCCCTTATTAAAATAAGCAAAGACTTTTAAACATGACGGAATAATTTAAACTTCTTAGTTTGCCATTTTCATGGAGGTTTCCTTGCACTCAGCTGAAGACTTGCAAAAATTTGAGTGATCATACATTACACTTAGAAGAAAAAATTCTAATTACATCAGTCAGAGCAATAGACCATGGTAAACCTGCACTGCCTGGGGGACATGATGATATTTTATGCTTTGAGAAAAACCAGTGATGAATCACCAGGTGGACTGCAACTTCAATGGTTTTTCTTGTGAAGCATGGTGGAAAACATAAGGATGGCAGAAAGTTGATAGATAAAGCAAATCATAAGGAAGCTAAGGTGTGTTCAATATTCCTCTTTCTAGGCTACAAACACTTTGGAAGACCTGATCTCCATATCCTACTGTTTTCAGATTTTAAAATAACCACTGACCAGTATCTACTTTCCAGGAATCTACTACTAATGTAGTTTGGTCAGACTTCCGTCAATAATGACATGTCTTGCTATTCAGAGAGTCACTGCGTACAATGGAGTGGAGTTCTTTACTGAGCTAGATTACTCAAGAATCACACATTCAATAAAACAAGATTAAATAAAGACAATGCATTTGGTTACTCTATTAAAGTTAAAATATTACATTAAAATGAGAGAAAAAGGTGCAAAAATATAGCATAATTACAAAGCTTGTGTTTGACAATACACTTTTCTTGATTGGCCCAGCCTCTCAACAGATTTAGGAGATTTTCCTTTCTATTTTCTCCTCCTCCAGGGATGCTTTATCCTAAAGTTTGTCTGGCTACTCTGTTGCTAAAATTGGAATTGCTTTTCATGTGTTTCTTAACAAGCCCAAAGGGTTAGAAAACTGCTTTTCACTTCTTTTTCTCCAAGACACAACTGCAGAAACAGCTCTTTTGTTTTCCATGTCTGTTACATTTTATGGTTAGTGTGTTCCTTTTCACCCAGCTGGATTTTTCTGTTTACAAAGTTGTCAAAGACTACAGTGAAACTTAATGCAAAGTGGGCATTACACTAGGCTCAACACTTAACAATTCATGCTTAGCTTCAATCAAAGAGCAAATACATATTTCTAATGCAGGTGCTAGACTTTGGAGCATGTTGTGTTCTATCTTGTGTTAGATTTCAGATACCTTTGCCATCACCAACAGTTATCCATTTCAAGATCCCAGTTTGGAAATACCATTCCTAAAACTTGTCCTTATTCATGAAGTGGAAGGCAGATATGCTACAGGGCTCCACAAAGATCCATCTCTTTTTCAGCTGAAAGCAGCACAGGATACTTTTATATATATAGGCATCTAAATGAACTCCTACTCTGAGACTGAAGGTGACTGGCTTCCAGTAGCTGTTAGGTCTCTATCAAGTTCTGAGCTATATCAGCTAGCTCTCTACTGATGTCTAGAAATACCTGTAGCTGATGGCACTAGACTACCACATGCGGCCAGTGAAGGAAGCCCCAGTGCCTAGAAATAAATCACTTTTATTTTGTCATTGGATATATTTGAATCCCAGATGGACTTAGGAACCAAGAATTAGAAAAGCTACTGAAATTAAAAAGTTGAATCCACTCTTATGTAAACTATATTAAATAATGTATCAAAGAAAAAAGCCTATTTATAATTGGGGTTAGGATTTGGGTTTGATTTTTTTTTCTTTCTTTTTAATAATACTGCATTTTAAATCTTTAAAAACATGCTGATGTTAAAAAGTTATCCTCAGTTTTCAAATGCACCTGGCATATAAGTTTACCTAATGGCAGTGCTTTTTAATGTTTAGGTGAAGTAGTTTTGTTTAAACTGCTTTATATATAATTTTTCATTTTAAAATATGGTCTTTGTAATCCTTTTATGGATGCTCCTGTACAGTTTGTAAGCAACAGTTGAATTCAGCAAATAGAACTCTCTGTGTTTCCTGTTGCAATGAAATTATCAGATGGAAGCACACAGTGAAAAAAGCATTATGTGGTGATAACATTGAAGACTGTAATATTGAGATGCTGCATAGGCAACCTTAAATGAATATTTTTTAATTATAAAACTTTAAGTGCTTACTTTTGCCAGCGCTACACCTTTAATGTAAATGTGCCTTTATATAGTGCATATAAGTATAAAGACCACAATACCGGTTGCAGGCTATCCCCATTTCAGTACCATTAGCAAACAGCCTTACACTGAACTGATGCTGGATTCAGTTGTGTTTGTACAACCAGTGTGCCATTTTGACAGCTGACTGCAATTCAAATCCCTTTGTCAATACTCTATACCACCTGTGATACAAATTTGAATTAATCCTGATTTTCATTGCTTACTTACACTTTTTGTGCAATGTAAGTGACACATGTCACAGCAAATCCTGCTCACTGTGGAAGTCAGCAATATTTCTGGCATTGCCTTTGGGAAAGAGAAAATGTTATCAGTTCAGAAAGATTCATACAAGGTATCTCTCCTTGTTCTTATCGCTGTATGAAGAAAGCAAAAGTCCATATTCTGATAATCTTTTGAGGGGTTTTGATGCGCACATTGAAGTTACAGCTTCTGTCCAACAGTAGAATTGAGTTCACTTGACTTTTTTAGTCCAGGTTCCCAACCATAAAAATAATAAGAAATCATATTCAGTTCAATCTCTTATTTATTTTGCAGTTAAGTAGATGTCACATTGTTGTGAGCATTGCTTGGGATAGCATGGTCCATTACCAACATGCCTGTATCCAGATATTGTTTCTATCAGCTTTTTAAACTTGCATTAGTTTTCATTAATGTTACTTTGTGTGATTACTATAGCAAGTGGTGAATGATGCATGAAATAAAAAGCTGTCAAATCCTTGAGAAAGTGCTCAGCACAATGACACATATCTGCTTACTGTATTCAAAGAGTTCAAATGATATCCTTCTCAAGTGACAAGCACTGAAACAAATGAGTATCACTTCATAGGAGTGACTTGGAACATATTCAAAACTGCAAAAATCTTGTGTGGATTTTTCCTATGCTTTGGGTTAAAATGAAAGAAATACAAGATCAATTTATCCTGCTATGAATTAATTTCTGCATATGGATGTTGCCTGGGGAAGTTGCAATCAGGATTCCATAAAATGGAGTGCTAACTAAACTCTTCAGTGTGGGAAAATAGACAATTCTGGACCATATGACCTGTAGGTATGTAAAAATCTCTTACATGGAGAAGGTCAATAAGATGATGATTTGCTGCCTTTTCCAGTGCAGGAAATAGGTGGCATCAAACGAAGGGAGAGTTGAAAGCAAGTGGAAGAAGGTGGTTTTTGACATAACACATAGGGAAGATGTGAGACTCCTTGTCAGAAGATGCTACAAGTGTTAAAATTCTGCATGTATTCAAAGGATGAATGGACAAGCCCATAGGAATGAAATCAATTGAGTGTTACTTAAATACATAAACCCCATTTCTGGTTCACATAGCCCTGTAAAAGTTTAATGCCTTGGATAGTATCAGGAAAAAGTAGAATTTATGTTTGCTCAGTTGACACAGTCTTCCCCAGGCTCTCTGTAGCCATTGAAAAGAGGTCACTGGACAGACAGACCTTTGGTCCCAACCAGTACAATTGAATTAATTTTAGTGAGTTGTGCTGTCTCATGATGCCTTTCACTGTACATTTTATGAATTATGATAATTCTTTCATGGTTTTGGTTACGTTCAACTACAAAATACTGCCCCTATGCCACAGCTGTAATTATTTGTATCAGTGAAGTACTTGGATCCCAGAAAAGAATTGAATCCCATTGTACCTAAAGCTGTGAATACGTGCACAGCAGTAAGAGCAGTTTTGTCCCATGTAGCATAAAGAGAAAATTAGTTCCAACCACAATTTTATTGGATCCAGAATGACTGTTCAGAAGGACTCACATTGCTGTTTCAACTCATAACTCTTCATATACAGTAATAAAGCAGAAGCACAGGTTCTGATTCAGTTGTATCACTTTCACATGGCTAAAACAGCAAAACGAAAAATGAGCCCACTTTTCTTGGTTTACAGTATAGTAAACAAGAGAATAAAGCTCATTTCAGAAATGATAATTAGCTATTCCCTTCACTTCCACTTAGAATAACTGTTAGAAGTGGTTCTATGGCAAAACACCTCATTCTTGGTTTAGATCCTGACTGTTATTTCTGATGTTGTTCAACTATTTTGTTTTTACCTATACCATGCAGATCTGACTAAATCGAAGACGGTGAAATTTGGCTTTCCCTGGGAAAAGTAGGATGTTTAAAAATTCAGGATCTTTGCTACAGATTTCATATTACCTGACTTCAACTTTTTAAAATTATTATTATTTAGGATGAGTAGAAAGGAGGAACACTGCAAAAATATTGTCATTTTGGCAAATTCTGAACATCAAAACTGTGATTAGATTCAATGAACGGATCTGATTGTCAATATCTTCTCAATGCACGTAGGTTACACATTGATGATTTATTAATTTAAAGTGGAATAAGGGAACATTTCAGTGCTACAGCTGAGACCGTGCAATGTCTCCCCGTGGTAGAGAACGGGCCACCCTGCTCCTACCAGCTGCTGCTGGTTTGCTTGTGCCAGATCTGGTACCCAGTGGTCTCTATCAGGAGTTGTTTTGTTTCACTGAACTGATGGAAAATCAGCACACCAAAACAAGAGTGTTCATTCTGCAAACTTAACATATTAAATCAGCTCAGTGAAAGCACAAAGACGAGTGCCAGGGGCAGCTCTTATGTGGTGGGAGAAGAGTTGGGGAGGATCTGGTAGCAAAGAAGGCTAAACTGCTCTTTACATACAGAGTAAATATTTAGGTGGACAGAACTGTACCACACAGATACACAGAAACAGGGTTCTGGCAGCTTGCAGTGTAATTCTCACAGTATTTCATAAACAATTTCACATACTAATTAACTATTTTATCT
>JANHGB010020073.1:8729-39531 GCA_026283785.1 Coracopsis vasa
GGGCCCCCCTGCCCTCTAGGGCTATATCCCATGGAACCTTACTAAGCAGGTTCCTGAAGAGGCCAAAGTCTGCTCTCCTGAAGTCCAGGGCAGTCAGCTTGCTGCACACTCTTCTCGCTGTCCTGAGGATCTCGAACTCGACCATCTCATGATTGCTGCAAACAAGGCTGCCCTAGAGCGTCACATTTCCAACCAGCCCTTCACTGTTGGTGAGCACGAGGTCAAGCATGGCACCTCTCCTTGCTGGCTCCTCTGTTACTTGCAGAAGGAAGTTGTCTTCCACGCAGTGGAGGAACCTTGCTCCCTGGGTCGTGTTTTCCCTGCTCAGGGCAGGGCCGTCCCTCCTGGCACTGCCCCCTGTGGGTCCCTGCTCTCCTCAGAGGAGCTGCCGGCTCCTGGGCAAGGTCTGGCGGGGGCTCGAGGTTCCCTCGGTGGCTCTCGCCGCTCAGAACTGAGGCTCCTGGACGCGGGGTTTCCCCTTGCCCCAGGATTGAAGGCTCCTCTATGGAGCTGCTCACCTCAGCAAATACAGCAGCATTTTGGTGTGATGTGGCTCACTGACAAGCACTGATGGCTTATTTTCACTGCTGTTAATACTGGTACAGATGTAAATCAAATCTATGGGTCTGCTCTTCCTTATATCTCCTAGATGTAGGTACTGAGCTCCTTAAGCTCCCTGCTGTTTTGCTACATTTAATTTGTCTTGGGCTTCTCTGTTCATTCTCTTTGCCAGGTGTTCATTTCAGCAGTAAATTACACCATTATGGCCTATGTTCCCTGTTAAAAAAATCTTTAAAAAAGTGTTAGGAGAGTAAATGGGAGCATACGTTTTACATTTCAGAAGTCAGGGAGATCATCAGGGATGGCCTCCTAGTCTTGCATTATGTTGATTTCCGTTGTCCTCAGCCAGTTACAGAAACACAGATACTGGCTTGTGTGAATCCGGATCCCTTCTCTCTCCTATTTTATGGCTTTCCAGTATTCTCAGCTGCATGTTTCCATGCAGAAATCTGTTGCTTGTGTAAAATGGGTCACGTTTTATGATGCATGTAGCAGAGTTGTGCAGGCTTAACCCTTGAAGCAACTGTGGCTCTTAAGCACAATGACACATGACAAAGCATCCATGAAAAAACGAGCAGTGCCCTGTGTTTTCAGACCTCTGAGATAGAATTTATACAGAAAAGAATCAGGAACTCTGCTAAAAAATTAATGTTTTGCATTTTCAGCTTGTCCAGATGGATTCTTTGGGCTTGACTGCCACCAGGTGTGCAAGTGCAAGAATGCTGCTGGCTGCGACCATGTCCTGGGAACATGCCGCTGCCTCCCTGGCTGGCTGGGAGAGACCTGCGAGCAGCGTACGTATAGGCTGCACTCACTATCCTTGTTCACAAACTCTTGCAGTGCTAACATGGGTTCCTTCTGGGAATGTAGGATGACCTACCAGTGTACAGTTTTAGATAGGTCACATTCCTTTCCAAAGATGCCCAAAAAGGGAATAATTCTTGGTAGCTGTGTAAATAATCAACTTTTTTTTTTAGCTGCTGTTGGCACTTGTCAAACATTATAAGCATCAGTTTTTAAATAGCAGAACTGTCTTCTACCATGTGACAAATCTCTGCTTTTTATTTTTGTGCAACATTAAGAGATGAAATGTTGTATTTCTGGTCTATCTCATCTAATTATCAATTTATTGTTACAGATTAGAAATGCACAATGTGGAAAAATCAGAGCTGAGACTACTTATTTGAGCATGACAAAATAGCTTTTTAACTAATCTTAGAAAAGTTTTTTGTTTTTAAAAAAGACACCTAGATTTTCACAAGTATAGATTATCCTACAATCTTTAAGCTAATAAGGGGTTTTTGTATGTTTGCGTGTATGCATATATAAGATTGGCTCTTCTGAGATACTGTTCATGAAATTTCATGGCAAATTAAATTACTTTCTTTAGCTACATGGCATTACATATGGATATTACTGAGCCTGTTTGCAATATTTAGCAATTATGTGGGGGGTTTTAAGATTTTCGGGTTTTAGCCTCTCAACTTTCTCATTTCACTTTAAGATGATGTCATCATCTATACTTCCTTTTGAAACTGTGACTGCTGTCTGCAGGACTATGTTGTAGGCCTGGGGTCCAAAGCAGCTCCACAAAGAGCCAACTTTCATTGTTAGTGAACACTTTCACAGGGTTTCTTTAATCCACAGGTTGCAGATTTCTGCAATAGGAAAATGGTTTAATTTAATAAACAGAGGAAAATGGAGAAATGTTACTTGTATTGAAACAATTCTGTTATCCAGCCATACACTGTGTTAAAATCTGTCAGCCCTGTTTGAGGGTTGCGCTTGCTCTTCATAATATTTTTCACTCATTTTCACCCACCACATAACATAACCTGTCTTCTGAAAGGCTTCTCCAAAATCCCTTGCTTTTTTTATTTACAGGAGGGTCAATGCTGGTGAATCTTTCCACTTGTCAGATATTTCTGCAAAAATCCCACCATTGCAGTCCTTTTTGCTTCCTTGTGGCCCCCCCAGGAAAGGTTGAATCCCTGTCTCTCACCACCCTGAAGATGGTGGTGGCAATACTCTCTTGTGGGTGTAGGTTGGTGAGCTGACCATGAAATAAATGCAGAGGCAGAGCCATTATAGCCATACTGCAGAGCAGTAAAGGTAATGCTGAACAGGTACAATGTTTGCTTCTCAGTTACAGCCCATTTTTACTGCCAAGCCATGGCATTAGCAATATATCACTTTGGCCCTTCCCCGCTCCTTAGACTGCATTAGGGATGAGAAGCTTTGTTTCATATTTCATTAAATTCAATTAAGAAATGTAGCTCTTTGTCAACAGCTTCCTGTGCCCCCCTCTACTCGTGAGAATTAAAACAAAATAATTATTCTCTTGTGCTCCAGCCATCAGAGCTTTATGCTGAGTTGATTTATTCTTCACACTGGTGAAGGTGCCAAAGCCTCCGAGGCCTCCTTTGCCTGTAAGTAAAAGAGCAAGATCACTTAATTATGCAGAGGGTAACCTCTTTTTCTCATGGCTAAATGACGAACCTGCATTTTGATTTTAAGACCGGACCTCAGCCACACCACTCCAAAGCTGCTCAGAATAAAGTAACCATGGGTCGGTGATGCCAGCTCACCATTCTCTGTCTTTGTTTGGTGTTTAATATTTACCTTGCTAGTTCCTAGGACTTGCTAGCTCTAGCAGCTGTAAAGACAGCACTCGTGTTCAAGTAATCAGATTTCAGGCAATGTGCTGGAGGATATTGAGGAATAATTTTGACATCATGGGATTTGAATTGATCTTAAACCAGCCATGCAGTGCATTTTATACACTGCTATCTAATTATAGGCTATATGGACAGTAATGCCTTTTGTTGAAGCTGCCTAACACTTTCCATTACAAGACCATGTTTTTCAATTGCTTATAAATAAATTATATTAATCTGGGATGAAATCTGCCAAGCAAGCTCTGCCTTGGCTTAAGTTTGTATTTGGTGATTTTTTTATTTTGGGGAGGGGGCTGATGGGAGGGTTGAGTGTCTGCCTAAGATATTTCAGGTTTCCACGAAACAGGTTTAGGAAAAGTATGTAGCCTATTTGTTGGTGGGGTTTTAACAGTTTCACAAAGTGTTGTAATGCCTTAGTGCTACAGAAGTGAGGACTTGATATTTGGCATCTCTTTGTGTCAGAGATGTAACCACCTTCCTTTCTGTATACAAACCTGTCCAAATTTTGCTGTCTCAAAAAAAACCCAAACCCAAAAAAAACACCTAACACCCCCCCCAAAGAAAAAAAAATCTCATGTTGCATATGGTTTGTAGAAGCTGAACACAATTCTGCATCTACATTTTGCTCTGATTCTATTAGTAGTAAAAATATCTCATTCTGGAGCTGTTGGGGCTCAGCGGTCTCTTCACAGAAGCAGTTTCCTGTGTTAAAAAAGAAGAGACCAAACTGGTCTGCAATTCCATGTTCTTTTAAAGCAGAAGCTTCATTTTGGGGAGAATAATGCACAGGAGCTGCATGAAATCAAAGCTTCTGGACACCCTGTAGTGTCTTAGTGCCCCTTATTTCCATGTTCTCCTTGACATTTTTGATGGCTGTTGACTTCTGGTCTGGAAGAAAATCTCCAATTTTATATGTTCCTTACTCTGCATGCAAAAAGGAATTTAAAAGACTGCAAACGAATAAGTCCTGCTCTTACAGAGAAAAGGCACTGAGAGGAAAATTTTGAAATGAGAAGAAGTCTAAGAATTTAAACCTTTCTATCACTTTTTTCCTTTGCATTTATCATGAAGAAAGGAGAAAAGGCCCAGGGATATTTGTACATTCAGTTGTGGAACTTCATAAAATAGCTTCAATATATCACTTGTTATCTTAATCTTTAGAAAAGTACTTTGATAATCAGGACTGTCCCACTAAGAAGCTAAAAAAAGTTTATATCCACCCTAAAAGAATATTTAAAATCTTCTTCTCCAGAAATTTCTGCTTTCTCACCAGAACTTTCATTGGAACACTCCTGTGTCTTCTCAGTAAGAATAACAAGAGCTTTGCATGCATACTCCAAAAACCTCACACAAACCACTAGTAACCAGTCAGGGGACTTGGTTATGAGCTGGTTTTTCCTTTGGCGTGGTTATGATATAGTTCTGGTCTGTATTGTGGAAATATTTAGCTCTGCTCCCAAAACCGAGCCAGAGCTGTGTAGGACGGGCTGAACTTTTAACTTGGCAACTAAGCCTCATTTGCAGAACAAACTTTTAACTGTGATGGGATTGAGCTCCTGCACTTTATTGTGGTTTCAGTGTGGATGGGGTCCAAGCAATGGCAAAAATGAACACTGTTGAAGAGAAGTGCTGGGAGAAAAGGTGTCTGTGAGAATTGTATTGGGAAACTGAAAGTCCTGAGATGGGAAGAACAGGGCTGAGAATGGGTCAGATACGTAAACCAAGTTCACCCCTGAGATCAAAATGGTTTCACGCCTCACTTCAGTCCCCAGGGATGTGTCCTGCCACAGCCCTACATCTTATTCTGCACTCCAACACCCTCAAAGGCATAGAGGTTTCAGTAAAAAGTCATTGTTTGCATCTGATCCTAGGAGATGTCACATTCAGCAAGTGCAGAACACTTTTGGATCAGGGATCAGGTCTTTTTTTGCCTCTTCAATGCATGCCAGCAGTACCGCAGACACAAGAGGCTCTGACATCTTCGTGCCAGTGAAGGAGAGCCTCTGTAAGGCAGGCACAAAAACCATGCAAAGAGGCTATCCAACTTCCTCAACTCATTTTGTATTTTTTGGGTGATAGCTGAAGAAAGCAGGGTAGCAGTACTGTCTGTTTTCCACCATTTAAAGCTATCCAAATCTCCAATGCAATAGAGACTAGAGGACTTTTATCACTGCCGTTTTTCATAGGCAGCAGCACTGAAAACAGAGCTGCAGCAGGAGTACGTTTGCGAGATGGCTGTGTTAAGTTTTCACCTGGGAGCCAGCTGCTTAACAGAACACATTGAAAATATCAGCCCTCTTTGACCAAAGAATGAGACTCTGAGTGAGCAAAGGCATCCAGCTGTGAAAAATGAACACTGAAAACAATGAAGTTGTCAGTTCTCTTAACAGGATGCAAATAAATACCTGGGCTGTCAAGCTGGCGGTTCTGCTGGACCATTAGTTTAGTTCAAAGGCATTCTGCAGGGCAGGGGATGACAGCTGATTCATCACCTGAGCAGTCCTGCCCTTTGAGAAATACCTCTTCAGAGCATGTATGATATGTATTTTTAAGCCGCGTTATTTAGTGTCAGGCATGGTTCGTATATGGGCTTACGCACCCTTATGATGTGAAAAGTGTGTCATTGGAAGCCAGTTTCAAACTGATTTCCCTGTCGCTGGGTTGTGTCTCAGGTTTGTTCTGTGCAATGCCTCCTTTGATGCTTCCTGATGGGGTTTTACGGAATTCTCTCGTTGCAGCCTGCCAGGGGGACAGCTATGGGCCAGGCTGCAGCCACACGTGTCAGTGTCACAACGGAGCGTTCTGTCATCATGTAACTGGGACATGCCTTTGTAGCCCAGGATGGAAAGGAGCCACCTGCCAAGAAGGTACAATTGGAAATTCAAACCCCTGCCAGAGAATTATAGCAGGGAAAAATTATACTTCTACTCAGGGGGGCTTCGCTGGTATTTTAATTATCAGCTAATTGTCTTGTGTTGTCATTGGTTTTGTATCTGCACAATTACACGGATTGGTCCATTAAATACATCTGTGACACCATGCTGCAGGGGCTGGGTGTAGGAGCTCGGTAAGCTGGGCAAGCTCTGAAACAGTCATAAACTGGAAAGAGAGCTGATTCTGAAGGCTGATTAAGGGAGAAAATGTCCATAAAACTCCCAATTATGACACTAAAATGAACCTCTGGTTTTTTTCTATGGCCTGCTTTACTGTCCCATGCGCCTGACTGATCCTCCTCATTACCGTATACTGTTCCAGACATAGCCTAAATCCAGAACATGTGTAAGGCATTGGGACTTCCAGTCTTGGCAATTAGACCAATACGTGTGACTCAGATGCAAGCCAAACTCAGGGAACCTTAAGAAAAGAGACTGGCAAAGAAAGGCTGCCCTGAGGCTTACATCCTAGTCCCTGCATACAAGCCGCTGGAAAACTTCAATCCATCCCTGTTGCAGAAGGCTCTTTTTTTCTGTGCCTCCCCTGGGAGGTATCTGGCTCTGTAAGCAGTGCCACAGAGCCAGGGATGCTGCTGTGGATGCTCCTATGTATGCTGCGGTCTGGAGTCAGCACTAAAATTTTCTGGTTTACATGAAGGCCTCAAATACAAAACCAAAGCAAAAGTTAAAAAAGCTGTTGTCAAATATGAAGACATTGTCAAACATAACCTTTTTCTTTAATGATGCATTTGGGAATTTCTTTTCTCTTTGGAAGTAAGGTGGTAGGTGTGTGTGTGTGAGGCTGGGTGAGCTGTCCTCTGGTAACTGTGCTTTTGCAGAGTGAGAACTTGCTCCTGTTAACATCTTAAAAAGATGTTACTCTAGCACATGACAGAGGTGTGTATTTTTTGTGCCAAAAAAAGTAGGTTCTATCCATAGGAATTGGTTGTGATGGGAATTAATAAACTCGCTTAATTAAAATTAGGTAAAATGTGCAATGTCATCAGCCAGCTGTGGATAGCAGGATCAATTAGAAAAGGAGTTGTGATTTTAAGAGGACTACAAAGAAACTCTGAAAACAGGAAATCAGTAACTCCATTCCTTGGTGCTGAGAAAGCTGGTAGGAACCAAGAGATGTTTTTCGCAGGTGTGAACAGAAAATCTTGAGGCCTTTTTCTGAGTCACAGCTAATTCACTTAATCACTTACTTTGTTCCCAGACCAGTTTTACATTGGTCTGTGTAATTCCTTATCAGTCATAGCTTCATTTTTACTCAGTTGTACCTCCCACAGTGTCTGCATGATAACCAGGGCAAGAAGGGGTGTAAGCTGAGAAAGGTTGCATTTAACCTGTGACCTTCTTTTACCTTCTTAATGGAAGGCTTTTGTCCTACCTCCTTTTCACAGCTTGTCCCACTGGATGGTATGGTGCAAACTGTCTCCAGCGCTGCATCTGCCACAGCCAGGCAACGTGTGACCATGTAACGGGCGAGTGCCAGTGTCCTCCGGGTTGGACGGGGATAGCGTGTGAGCTGGGTGAGTCTCTTCATGTCCTCCACCCTTCCAGCACCTTGTTTCTGTTGCTGTGCAGGGAAATTCAGTTCTGATGACAGTTTGAGACAGCTCAGAAAAAGAAGAGGATGGGTAGAGGGCTGGAGAGCACCGAGTGTGGAAAGGGTGAAAAAATTGTGGGGTTGTGTAGTCAGAGATGAGAAGACTGACTGAGGGGAGATATGGCATTGGCACTTGAATATACAATGGTGCTAGAAACTTGCCGGACAGAGGAGAGGAGTGAGGTATTCTCTGTCCCTTCGGGACAGTGAAGATAGGTAACGAGCTCAATTTGAGGAGTAAAAAATAATGTAAATCCTCTAAGAGGAAAACAAGTTATCTCTAGAGAATTTTGTTAAGGGAGGTTTCAAAATCTCCTTCACTGAAGGTTTTTAGGACCAGCCTATTTCAAAGGCATAAGTGTGTTTTTCTGGAGTCCTTCCAGCTTGGCCCCCCCATCACTGTCCCCTGTTCCATTTCAGAGTGTGGAAACAGGAGGTATGGAGAGGTTTGCGAGCAGAACTGTACCTGCCACCATGGGGTTTGTGAACAGCACTCAGGAAAATGCATCTGCCACGCTGGCTGGACTGGGGACCGCTGTGATGTTGGTAAGGGCAGTTTCTTCTGCAGATGCTTTGCTTGAACACTCTCTTCTGCAATCAGCCATTTCTGCCTCCACAATATGAAGTTTTTTTCTATTTTGTATCTTAATTTTCCAGTATAGGCCAATAAGAGATAATGCTGGTGTGAGCATTCACCGAGTATCTTAGAAGCACCACAGGCAGGTCTCTGCTCATCCTTGTATACGTGCCCTTGTCCAAATCATTTCATGTCCTCCTATTTCTGTTCCCTGCCTGCTGAGAAAATGAAGATATTTCTCTACCTTACGGGCACAAGGAAGAACGTATAAAAGGGAGTGAATTGTAAGGAGAGTTTGCCAGATCAGCCACATGCTGCTGTACCTCTATGAGCCATTGAGGGGGAGCTGAGCAAATTGGACTGTGACAGCTCAGTTTGTACCAATCTTGCATGTGGTCCAGGTTGCCCAGGTTTGACATAGCTGTCTGGTGTGTTTAGAGCCATGTAAATCACTGAAATAGAAACCTTGTAAGCAGTAGATATCGGATGACTTGAAATGGGCTTTCAGCTTTGCCATTGACATGCTGTGATTTTTGCAAGCCACAGGCAATTTTCTGATGTCTCCTGCAGCGCTGAGGACTCACAGAACCTCAAACACCAGCATGGCCTGTAAAGCCTTCGCAGTGCCCACCTTCCTTTTCTTTAGACCTCACTTTCTCTTTGATCACTTTGCAGAGACCTGTGAGGTGGAAAGCAGTATGTGGACACAGCATATTTTCACCATTCGAACATCTGTTCCGTTGTGGATAACCATGTAAATGTAAATGGCATTCTCATCTCTATAGACACCATCTGGATTTGTACTCTTGACTAGGACTAAGTATATGCAAGCTTTCACATGCAGACTCATTAATAGCCAATACTAAATGTTTTTAATATTTTTTATGTATTTTCAACTATGTTTTCTGAGCATGCAGTCTTCTAAATATACATCACCATGTGCAAGAAGAACAATATTGGCTCATTTGCCAGTGACAGATGCTTTCCGTGCAGCGGGAAGAAGTATTGCTGTCTCTGCTTCTCCTCACAGTCTGCCCCGTGGGATTTTTTGGCAAATGGTGTGAGGAGCAATGTGACTGCATACACGGCTTGTCCTGCCACCATCAAACTGGAGCATGTTACTGTGAAAAAGGATGGAGAGGGAGGCACTGTGACAGGCGTGAGTGTCTGCTGGGTGTTTACGGAAGGAAGTTCAGGTCGGCATGTACCTTACTCCCAAATCCAGAGCTGATGACAGGATCCTTTCATTCCTGCGTTGCTCTGTGGGGTTGGTTTGGGAGTGCTCATTGGAATGGATGCAGCAGATCCATTGGAGGGGGTAACTTTGCGCTGTCCTGCCACTGTTGCAGCTTGCTTGCCTGGCCGCTATGGTGTGGGCTGTGCCCAGAGGTGCCGGTGTCCCATGGGTACACCCTGCAATCACCTGACGGGCGAGTGCGGATGTCCTCCAGGATTCACTGGCTACAGCTGTGAGAAAAGTAAGTTTGTCATCAGAATACAAATACTTCCCTTGTAAATTAATTAAGAAACTAATTTCTTAAATAACAGCCTGATGATATAATGCCTGAAGAGGGAGGAAACGCCAACCTTACAGCAGTGAAGATGGACAAGGGCTGCTCGTCAATCACCCAAATGATTTGGCCACTTCTGACCCCTGTGCCTGGCACAGTTTGGGCTGACAGGTTTGCCCTCTCTAGGTTTGCAGCTCACAGGCTTGCAGGGAGAAGCTGGGGGCTAAACTGTATCAAAATAGACTAAGGAGATAATTGCAGAACCCAGCCCACAGCCATTACAATGCCATGCATAAAGCACCAGCTCTGCTTTCTGTTGGCCTTATCCCCATGAGAGACCATCTATTCCTGCTGTCAGAGCTCATGGAAATGTCATTATCTGTTTTTTCTTCAGTGTTGAGTTCGGCTGTCTTGAGCTGGCTTTGAAAATAGGCTTGTTCTGAGACCCCAGCTGCATAATTTTGACTTTGTTCTTCCTTACAATGTTTTGCCTAGCACTGCTTTATCAAAAACAAAAACAGCAGCAAAAAAGAATTCAAAGAATTGACATTGGTGTCCCATATCCTCCACTAAAGGACCGTTAAATCCTGACCCACAACCAGGGCAACTTAATGAAAGTGAAACACAAGAATTAGCTGTGGAATGTCCAAAACCTCTAGGCAATATGACTGTCAAAAGGGCAAAAGAAACCTGTAAAGATGCTGGTGCTACGGCAGCTTTGTAAGTTTAAACTCCCTGCAAAAGGTAGAATGTCTTTATTCACATGCCTGGTCCCTTGTGAATTATGCTGGTTTAGTCAATTTTACCTGACATTTCCCTATGATTTTTTCTAGTGACAAGAAAATTGTATCTGGCCCTTGACAGTTGGGCACAAATTGACTGAACGAAACAAAATCAAGCAGTGAAGTAACCCCCAAGTTAATGTAATAAATCCAAAGTCCCAGAGGAGAGCGTCATTTTGTAGGCAGGGCTTTTATTTAATAAATTTGAGCTTGAGCTTTGTTTGTGTGCTATATTTACTAAGACAAATTTAATTTATTGGTTTACATTTCCTCTTCCCCAAGCTTGTCCACCAGGCATGTATGGCAAGAATTGTAACCAAGTATGTCAGTGCTCTGCTGAGAATGAGGAATGTCACCCAGTAACTGGCAACTGCATGTGCCGCCTGGGGTACTACGGGGCACGCTGCAACATCCGTGAGTATCTTTGTGGGCTGCACACTTTGTGAGCAAGGATCAAGTTATGCAGAAGCATGTGCTAGCATTCTGAGTTCATATGTGTCAGTACCTTCAGTGTTGACTTAGATAAATATAGGTTAGTTATAAGAAGTTAAGTTATAGTATAAGAAGTAAGCATAGACTGGGATAAATTTACAATAATAAAAATACTTGTATTAATTGCAAGGGATTAATGGGAAAAAAAAGTAAAGAAGACTCATTTGCTAGCTAATTTCTTTCCAATTTCATGCCATGCTGAAGAATATCAATATCATTCTCGCATTTACACCTGAATACTGTGTAGCTCTGTCATTTCCAAATACCTAGGCCAAAATACTTCCCAAAATCTCTGCATGCTCAAGTAAGGACAAATGGTTATTAGAAAACAACAAGCTGCAATTGGCAATAAATCTAAGTGATTCATAAAGTCAGTTAAGTTGTAGGGCCTTCTGAGGAACAATCAAATTAAACAAATTGTTACTCAGGATTGAAAAATGGTGACTAGTGTAGAGGACAAATGCCAATTGGCCGAACACTCCATCATAAAAAGTAATACCAGATCCGCATGCTGCATGCTGGTATTTTAGGACATCTGTAAAGTTGTTTCTGGTGGAATGTGGCAACTGATAAGAAACACATACCAAAGTATCCAATGAAAGAGACAGTTTATTACCTTTTTATTTACAACTTTAATTTTGTTTTTACTCCATGGCTTGTAAGTCTCATTTAAAAAAAGAAAAAAAAGCTATGGTCTTTCAAGCTCAGTCTTCCTGTCTTTGGCAAACGCTCATTTTCTTTTCTTGGGAATCAAGTGTGGCTCTGTTTGGTTTGCTTGCTTTTGGGGGTGATATTTTGGATACAAAGGCCAGCAGGGTTAAACCTGTGCTTTATTCCTTCGGTAGAAATAGGAAAGGGGCTTATTTTAGAGATGGGCATTTATATTATCATGTCATCACAAATTATTCTTTAAAATATAAATGTAAATGTAAGGATTGATTCTATCCTCCTTTGTGCATCAGTTCTCACTGTGAGATCAAAATCAATCCTTCAACACCTAGGCTAGAGCCATCTGGATCCGTTATACGTTAGATTATAATAAATGTTATAGTAGAGTGGTAGTAGAGATCAACTATTTAACAGTATCATTTTAAAAGACTTAGTCATGGTTAGTCTATTACTTTTACGTAGCAATCTTTCAGTAGTCATTACTTGTGCATATAGTACTAAATCTCTGTAGATTACAGTAAGTTATCAAGCTTGCTTAGATCCTTAAGATTTTATTTCAGAATTTTAAAATTTAAAGCATAATTACACTGAAGTCCTGATATAAAAGAAATTACTTACAAAATGAAGTCTGTGGTTCATTGCATTCAGAGGGGATTTTGCCACAGGATTTTCTGGAGCTAGGATTAAACCTACAACGTATGGGACATGAGCCTTCGTGGCATTGTGTTCTCTTCGATTCCAAAAATACGTAATATTTTGTGCAGCAAATTCTTAATGAATATGGTTTTGTTAAATGTTTACTGGTGAGGTAATGCAATGGTGGAGGTTCAGAGAGGGTGCATCTATGTGGGCTTTTTTTTACCTATTCTCCCATCTGCCACTCAGACTATTGCATCGACATAAAAGTTGACGGAAAACAGATTAAGAGTGAGTTATTTTTAGGTTTAGGTTAGTGGAGTAAGAGATTGTGGACCTGGTTCTAAAGTGACTGTCTGATAACCAAGGATAGCTAGCATTACTTTGGCAGGAATACTGCATGTTCTCACCATCCTCACTACAGGGAGAAATAGGGCTGCTGCAGGATGAAGAAGCATTCAATATAATATTAAAAACAGCATAGGGAGCCGCTCCCAAAGACGTGAAATGGGCTTCAGTCCAGTCAACATGTGGCTGGATGCTGCTGGAAACGTTTTCTGGCAACTATTGCTATATTTATAGTACTGTGAAAAAGGGTTCAAGAAAGTATCTATAAAAGGTGTAGTTGGCTGGGAAGTTGAATTTCCAGGAGCCAAGAGCAACGAGGCTTTCATGTTCTCAAATTTTGGAGTGAAGAGCTGAAACAGTCTCTTGGCAGGATCCAGAGGAAGCAGACAAACTAGCAATAAGGTTCCCATCAGTTGGCCATAACTCAGTGGACAGGCAGATCTGCTTGAGTGAAGTTATGAATAAAAAGCAGTAAATGGTGGTGTAATAGATAAAAAAACCCATGCTATGTCTCTGTGACATTTACTGGGCTGGGTGAACCCTGAGCCAGAAAGACCTCACCAACTTCACCTTCAAGCAGTAGGTAACAGGATGCTTCAGAAGTGATTTTTTTGACAATGTAATTAATAACTGGTAAGAAAAGCCCCAGTGTATGCAGTTGGTATGCAAAGATTTAGGAGCTCTTGGTCATGGCAAACCTGCCCAAATCAGAAGTTAAAAATCAGGAAATGAGTTGTGAAGTCTGGCTGCCACTCTTGCCGTTCTCAGAAAAACATAAGTCAGATGCACAGGAAACTGTTAAATTAGAAAATGTCTTTATGAGATAACTGGTGGTTAGAGGCTAACCCTCTTTATGAAGGCAGAACTTACTTAAATGGCAGGACACTCTGTAAATTGCCCTAGCTACCTGCATAGAAGATCTACTACAAAACAGTAACAGATGAGATGGCCTCATTAATAATCATGTGAACATTGCAGCTGATGTGTTTGCCCTGCTTGTGCTGCTCCCTATTGAACCAAAATAAATAAAATACTGCAAGGGTAAATAAATTTGTAAGAGGGGGAGTTACTGCATCCCTTTCAGTAATGGAGCAGCTCTTGCTAGTGTTGAGCTGAGGGACAACTCTGAGGGCTTTGCCAGGGAGAAGCAACGTGCTTGGGACTGTGGGAAACAGAAATAAAAAAAGAGAAAAGCCAAATGATGACTGAAAGGAAAGGGAGGAGAAGAGGAGAAACTCACTGAGAGTCCAATTGAATCATTGAATCTGGGTGTGTCCTTAACTTCATGTCTTGGTGTAAATGAAATAGATGTTGCAGGGCTCACTCCTGGATGCCAGGGTTTGTGCATGAAGCAGATTTTATATACTGACAGATGAAGCACTGATGACAAAGTATTCAGAGAAGCAGCCATGTTTGAGAAGGGCTGGGGCAAATATCTGCATGGTATAAAAGTGTATATGTGTTTAGTTCTTATGATCTGCTATGATCCTGATTCGAGGAGAAGCCAATTTTCAGTTTCATTTTAAAAGACATCCCTTTAAAGCTTCATCATAAGCTGTCCCTCTCTATTGAATAGTTCAAAATATCCAGAGATTTCACTAGCTGCTCAGAGCATGCTTTCATGTCTTCAGAAAAGAGAGGAAAAAATATATGAAGTTACTTATGCACAGATTGAGAGAGATCTGTTGCTTGGAGACGTGTGCAAATATATATTCAACCAGATTTCCAAATTAACCATACTCCTTCCTTTTTCCAAGGGAAGAGAAGGAAGGAGCAAAGAAATAACATGTGAATGTAATAGCACTAGTGTAACAGTTCAATTCTGATCATGTGGCTCTAAAAGCACCAGTTTCTCCCTATTCCAATACAGTGAAAAAATTTAATAACCCACATCTCCAGAGTTCAGAGATGGCACACTGGAGGCAACTCTGACAGACACAGGCACGTACTTAGCAATTCTGCCCAGCTCTCCCTCCGTCCTGTGCTCCATCCCTCCAAAGAGTATCTTGAGGACATGAGCTAAGCATGGCAGATGCATTTGTGTCTCCCTGATCTTGTATTCAGTGCTCCTTCAACATTAGCAGTCCAAAAAGAAACCAGAAATACTTGCTACAACCTCAAAAACCTCTTCATGGACAGCTCATTGCCATGTAACCCTAGTTTAGCAATCCATCCATGTTTCTTCTGGTTAATATGAAATGCATCTGCTTTGTGATTTTAGTCAGAGAATTTTCTGGCTTTCATTTAAACCATCTCTCTCCTGTATCTATCTTCTGAGAAGGTGTATTCTGAAATTTCATGTTATTGTCATGTGTACAGTTTCATCATCCTCCATGCACAGCACTATATGTACCAGAGCAACGCCAACTTCAGTTTGGAGGGAAAGAGTAGATTATAGAGAAAAGAAACTTTCTCCAACTTAAACATATTTAAAAGGTGAGACCTGCCCCAGTATCCATAACTGGTCAGCTAAAATAACTGCTAAAATAGGCAGAGATGGACAAAGGCTTTTCACCACCTCAGGCAAACTAGGCTGTCACTGCTCAAAGGAAGAGGGACCAGGGCCCCATCTCTCCATCTCCACCATAGGAGGGAAAGGGTCAACAGGTTGATTTGGAACAGAAATCAAAGAGGAAAACTTCTGAAGAAGTGGGCTTCCATTTCTTGCTGCTGTCCCATATGAGGAATGGAAGGAGCAGGCAGAGCCAGGAGTAGTCAGGCTGGGATTTGTGGCAGCAGTCATTCCAGCTCTTCAAGGGTTTGCCATTGCAAGTCAGTGCTGCCTTGCTGGTCAATGGACTGTATTGCCTGAGGCAGCCATCTGCTTGTCAGTGCCTCCTCCTGGCCCTCTAGAAGTGAACAGAGTTAGAAAATGAAAAACTTATTTTGATTGAAAGTAACAAAAGTGCTTATGACATGAAATGCAAAGGGCCCAATAGCACATAGCCTAATTGCTGTTTTGTTCTTTTAAAATAGGGTGTCCAAAAGGTACTTATGGTTCAAATTGCCAAAACCTCTGTAAATGTATGAATGGAGGCCATTGCAACCCCACATCGGGAACTTGTGATTGCGCGCCTGGTTTTATTGGAGCCGACTGTAGTAAAAGTAAGCCAACATTCATATTCTGCTTCTTTCAAGAAACAGCAGAAAGAGTAATCTGCATAAGAGCTTGTCAGTAGAAAAGCAGACAGATTCCAGCTACCTCCTCCTTGAATTGTAAATCAGGATTCCAGCTTTGTAAAAAATCTCTTGCAAAATATTTTCCCTCTCTTCTGCATGTGTTAGAAGCAAGGACACTCATCCCAGGATTACAACCTGCTTGCCCAAATCTATTTCTAAAGCCAGCTCAGCATGAATTTCTCAAGTTCCTTCTTCCTGTCTAAAATTTCTAGGTTGAGAAATTAGCTCAAATATTTTGCATCACACTGTGCTGCCATTAGTTTCAATAAATGGGAAAAAGATCAAGTTTTGTCATGGCAAAACTGGTAAAAACTCCATGGCAACTCTGCTTCTGTATTTCAGAGCTAAATTGCATGGCTGCCTTTCTGTGCTATTTCCAAAGCTATGTTCTCTGTGAAGTTCTCTTCAACTTATTCACAGAAGGGCTGTGTTTTAATGTTTAGTAGTCTATAGCTTTGTTCTTCAGCATAGGACAGCATCAGTATTAAGGAAAGAAGGACTTGTCAGAAGTCTTTGGCTGGAAGGATGAGCAGTTGATATTCCAATTGTACACTCACCTTTTTGGTAGGAAACCTACTAAATGTTCCATGTGAAGCCATGGGTTATATTTATAACCTTAAGTTTTAGAGAATGAAGCAGTTGTGTCTTTGGATGGGGTTTGGTTTCATAGTTGTTGCTTTAAAACACACTAACTGGAATAAAACCAAAGCCAACTCTAAGATCCTGCCTATGTTAAAAATGAAAACTGGCATTGGATACCCAGGGTGTTTAACAAAAGAATGTGTTTCCTTCAGCTTGCCCTGAAAACCGATATGGGAAGGACTGCACCCTGTTCTGTGCATGTGGTAAAGGTCAGTGTGACCCACGCACTGGCAAGTGTACCTGTCCTCCTGGCCAAATGGGACCCAGCTGTCAGCAAGGTAACAAAGCAGGACCCAAGGTCATCTTGTCAGTTGGTGACATACTTACAGCAACCAGCAAATAGGACTCAGCGCCAAACATTGTTTAGAAGTGTGTTTCCCAATGTCTTTGCTTGATAACCCTGCAGTTTGCTATACTCTGCCCCTGCCCCTCTCCGCTCCATCACCCTGCGTTTCTCCTGCCCACATCTCACCACTTTGCCCCACCACATTTGGCACCATTGCACCAGTTTCTCAAAAAAGCCAAAGCAACTCCTTTCAGAGACTGCAGTCCAAACAGAACACAAAGAAGGTGAAGAGCATAGTTTGAACCACCTGACATGAGCAGTGTGAAGGAGCTGTGGATAGATGGGACTAAATTTAGAAGCAGATTGCTTTAGCTGAAAGAAATGAATGGCAAAGATTTGAAGAGGGGGAGTTGAGAGATGGGACAAAGGAAGGAGAGCAAAGGGAGTGAATGTGGAGTTAAGCCAAGTGAGAAGCTATGGCTAGACAAAGTGTTTGGATGAAACTGCTAATAACAGTGGAGTAGAGTGTCCCACAGCCCTCTGCAGACACAAGGCACTTGGGATACTCTGTGGGGAGCATGCGTTTGTATTTTTTCCCTGTCAGCTTCATCCTTTTCTTTGGGATGCTAACTTTTTTTTTTTTTTTTTCAAACTTTGTTAATTCTCTGTAGTGTGTCCCCAGGGACAATATGGCCCCAACTGCCTCCTGACATGTACCTGTCAGAACGGTGGTATCTGTGATCATGTGGATGGCAACTGCACTTGTGGGCTCGGCTGGACAGGAAAATTGTGTGAGAAAGGTAATTTTCTGCTTTGATGATAGTGAATGTGTGCCTTCAAACAGCGGTTCACAGTGTCTACAGATATAGACCCACAAAAGGGGACAGGTTTTGCTTAAGTAGAGTCCCTCCCAGCTGCATTCATCTCTTAGCTTCTCTCACATGCAACTGTCCCTAGTTAAAGCTTTAGGTCTTTTTTTCAGACAGTTTTCTCCTGAGTCCTGCTCTGTAACTTTCATAAATTCCTTTGCATGGAGTCTTTCTGCTCATGTCCAACTTTTTCTGTTATTTTGTTCCATGGCAACATTGTTTTGTATCTTCTTTTGTGTGCTTCTCCAAGGTCAGCAGAATCCTACATCACCCTCCTCTCTTGTTATTAACTTCCCTTTGACACTGGAGTGTAGTTGAACTTCCCATGTATTGACTTCCCTGCTAGTACAGTTCTGACAACATCTGTCAAAAGCAATTGAGATTGTCCTGCTATTTCTCCCTTATTACTCCATGACAGCTTTTTCTTACACAAGACACAGCTCATTAAAATGTAATAAGCTCAGTTTTCTCTCCAGAAACTCTCCTGCCAGTCCTCAGTACAGTCTTTCCACATCTTTCCTTCTGTCCATCTCCCAAAAATTATTCTGCATCTCTGTGTTCCCATTTCTCTCTCTACATGAGAGATATCTGTATAGTTACGGATTTAAATGTTCAGGAAACCATGAGTTTACTGGTATGAAATAAAAGTAGTTCTGAGTTCACATTCAAGACAAATGTCACTGTTACATTGTAACTGCCGTGGTGCAGTACACATTCCAGGCCCTGACTTGCAGCCTTTCTGTTCCCGACATCTGTACAATATGTCCACCTCAAACTCAGTACTTACCTTTACCAGGAATTGGTCATTTTAAGGGAGTATGCCTATCTGAAGTGTCATATAGAAATTACACTTTTCTAGCAGCTTTCTTTAATGTAATTGTTTCATTTTGAACCTCAGGAGAAGACTCAGAGACCCATTTCACAGATATGTGTGTGCAGAAAGAAAAGGAATGATAGTAATTAAATGGAGCCACTCACAGTGTGAATACCACTATGGACAGGCACTAAAAAATGCAGTTTACCAATAACTGGCTAACTTTGCATCATGTAGGCCACCTGTGTTCACTTCTGTTTGTCCATTCCTTGAGATCTCTGTAATGACCCATAGGCTGCATTTGGGTTGCAGGGCCTCAGTAGGTCATGCAGATGTCACCATGTGGAGCAGCAGGTCATATGTGTATCTTACAGATGTGCTTAGGTTAAACATCCCTGAAGACATCATATAAGGGACTGTGTGTTTTATCACTAGAAAGAGCTTCAAGGTTTATCTTTCGAGAGAAATAACCAAATTATTGGAAAACTGAGTCTTGATTTCCCCAGCAGTGTGTTTTGACTGTGTTTTGACTAGAAGTCAAAGACTGCTAATCAGGCATCCTTTTTTTAGTGATTAGATATGATGTTCTTTAGAGATCTTGTCTGACATTTGCAGAGTTATGGCCCTTGATTATTTGGACTGCCACACTTATTTAAGTTGGTCTGCTCAGATTCACATTATCCCAGCAATGGGAAGTGAACCTATGCAGAAATAATGTCTAGGTTAATTATATTGGCACAGTCGCTTTTGTGTGACTTGACTTTCAGTAATTTGAGACATGTTTAGTTCTGTAAAAGCAGATATCTCATTATACATGGAAAGTCTCTTGCTATTCGGGTAGGAGAGATCACCCGATTTTATTAGGAATTGGAATAGTCTGAACTCCAGTGATAACACAGAGGAGGAAAAGTTTCATGTTCTCTTTGACACTTTCTAAGTGCCTAAAATAAATTATTGCTGTAGATTAAAAAAAAAAATATATATACCATTTATGCCATTTCCTGTGTGGCTTTACAACGTGGTGTGCGTTCAACATCAACTACGCTAATAGACAAATTTCAAAAGATAGACTGTAAAAAGTACAAGGAAATTGCTGTCTGAATGTCTATATAATGTAAAAAAATTCTTAGCCAAGTATGTATACTTACTATACATCATGCAATACATACAATACATCATAGTTGTGCAGAAATGCTGCATCTTCATAACAAACGTTCTCCTTGGGTCTGCAAGTTATTGTACAAACTATCACATAAGAGCTTTTCTGGGTGAGGTCAGTGATTATTTTTGTTTGTTTGTCTATTTTTCTGCCCATCTTCTGCCAGCAGAATGTCTGCCAGGGAAGTATGGGTCTGGCTGTGTCTTGGACTGTTCATGCCAGCACAATGGCACCTGCGACAGGTTCACAGGCTGCTGCCAATGCCCTGAGGGTTACTATGGCCACTCGTGTGAGCACAGTAAGTGAAAGCGCCCTGGGTGCCCTGTTTGCCAAGTGGTGGGATGTGGCACTTCAGAGCAGTCACATAAACACCTTGCCAGTTCAGCTGAAATTTTTGGGGTGTCCCAGATCACCCAGCTGCTCCAGATCTGAGTAACTTGCATATCTCTGATGCTGGGGCAGTACAAGTTTGAAAGCACCTGGCATTGTTAGAGTTAATGGTAAATGTGATTTTTGTTGGCTCCCAGGGGATGTAGCTGAGAATACAGAGAATTTTTAAGGGATGTATGTTTTTCTTCATAAGCCTTCCTCACTTGATACTTTAATTTTTTTCAGGGTGCCCGCTTGGATTTTATGGGCTAAGCTGTCTTCATGCATGTGCCTGTAAAAATGGAGCAAGCTGTGATGCAGTGACAGGACAATGCATTTGTCCTTTGGGTTATCAAGGTGTACACTGTGAAAAAGGTATGCGTACTCTTCTGATGTAAAATTAAAAAAACCAAATCAAAACAAAACAAAAAAAAACCCAGAGAAAAAATAAACCAAAAACCAAACAACAAACCAACAAATGAAAAAAAAAAAAAAACAAAACAAAAATAAAATTCATACAGCTCCATGCCATTACTGAAATACTTGTTTGTTGAGAGCAACTTCTTCCATGTGCTAAGGTTTATGAATATCCTGAAATGTTAAATTTGGGATAGTTTACCTGTTATATAGCTGGGTATCCTCATTTTGTTATAAATTAACTAATCTGCTTCTGATTAATATGGTGAAAGTCCTGGTCTCCATGATGTCTTGCAGCAATGAGTTCCACATGTTTATTAAAAATAAGTCCTTTTTACTGATTCTAAATTTGCTTCTAAAACTCCAAATAAGATTATTAAATAGTATTAAATAGGTGTATGTCAGACCTGTTGAGTGTTATGGAATGGTCTTCAAGAAAGTTCTAATTAAAAATGAAAATAAGTGCCAGTTACATTTCTGGGACAGATTTACAGATACCTTTGATACGTTGGATTAGACAAACCCAACATAAGGAGAGTTTATAAATATAAATATGCCTATTCCACTGTGTTGGATTCTTCATTAAACTTGCCATTTGCACTAGCTTCAGTAGGGAGTTTATGGGCTTTCCTCTGAGACATCCCAGAAAATCTCCTCTGGCTTAATGTATGTCTTGCTGTTCAAATATGTGTCTAAAAAAGCACTCTTGCTCTCAGGCTGTGACAGGGGCTGGTTTGGAGAGAGGTGCCAGCATCAGTGCAACTGCGGAGATGTTCCTTGTGATCCAGAGACTGGGAAGTGCCTCTGCCCACCTGGGAAGACTGGAGAAAAATGTGACATTGGTAAGGGTAGTATTTTCTGACTCTGTATAATTAAACCAATCTGACCTGTTGTCTAAGTGTACCTGTAAAAGGACATTTGCTGGTGTTCAGGAACACATTGTTCATAGCAAATTACTCTTACGGGTTATCAACAGTTTTATCAACAGGCTGTACCTCTTGATTTAGTCAATATTGAAATGGATACACTGATAGGAAAACTGTTCATGGGTCAGCTGTAAAATGTTATTTGCCTTGAGTTTTGGAGAGCACATGCTGGTGAAGAATATACCAAGAAGCTCACATCTCTGCAGATGTAGTGGGGAAGAAGGGATCTGACTACCGTGTGTGTTGTCACATGGACATTTGTGACCCTTTTCAGACCAATGCAAAAGTATATCCAGCTCCAGGTTTACTTCCCTGGGAAGGGGGCAGAATCCCTGTGGATGAGGCTAGCAGAGCTGTAGCAGCTATGCCTGCCTCTAGGATTCACCAGTAGTCAGGAACATTTAATCCAAATAAAATTTCTTCATTTGCAGCACATGCACTTGGGCTGTGTGTTTGGGAAATGGTTGCCTACGAGAGCAGAATTATGTTGTAGGGGAGAAAATTTTTCAGCAGGGAAAACTAGTCCCACCACTGTGTCCTGATGAGATGGTGGCAGAACCCAGGGGCAGCAATGGCAGGCAAGATTCTTGAGCCAAACTCACAGTTATGATGGAGTATGTTTAAGGTAATAATTGGAGTAAAAGGTGGTTTAAACAAGTGTAGAAAGAGATTTGTGATCTTAATGCTGTGGCAAACAAGGTAAAAGGAGTGAACATCCATTGGAAATTCACACCAGGAACCATAATCCTCCTGAGCCTCCAAGTCACAGTGGGGAAATATTATTTCTCCTTTTGTTATAGGATAGGGCAGGAAGCAGCTTTAAACAGCCTGTTATTAATGCAAAGTAATTGCTGGGAGCTTAAGTGCCAGTGCAACCTGCAAAACTAAAATGGGAAAGGATTTGCTTCCCTCTCCACACTGTCCTGTGGTCAGAAACCAAACCCATCTGCTCTGCAGGGGCTGCTCCAGTGGGGGACATCGGCCACCCCTGCAGCCAGCCTGGTACTGGATATCCAGAGGCCTTTCCAGCAACATTTTAGGCAGAAGTGGAACACAAGGGGGAAGCTCAGCACCAAAAATGCGAGCCAAGGTTTTGTATCTTGCAAACTCTAGTAGTCATTTTTATTTTTCTTAAATCATCTGGGGTAGCCCCCATCCATGAAAAGCTGTTATGGGCTATTTTTTATTTGCATTTTTATTTTCAATTAGGCTCAGTTCATCTGTGATATAACTGTGAGCAGCTGTGACTGTGCAGCAGCCATAAAGATAAAAGGCCTGATTTTAATTTGAACTCTGGTAAAGCACCCATTAAACAGGCAAAATGTTAATTAAAAAAAAAAAAAAAGAGAGAGAGAGAATATAACAGACTTTTATGGGCGCTCTTTTTCTGTAGTAAATTAACATTGCAGACTTTCAAACAGATGTCTTAAATACACATTGTTATTAACATGAAAATGTGGTATTACATAAATTAAAATCAGGTCCAGAGGTGTTTGAGGCGACCTTTCCTCATAACATTTCCTAATTGAAAAGGCCAAGCTCTGAGCACACTGGGAGAGTTCTCCCATGTGTTGGGGCTGCAGCTGATGCAGGGCTCAGCCGCACTTTCATTTACCTAATGGTGCTTGTATGAGAAAGCAAGCACTTTGATTATCTACAGTATTTTCTAGCGAGGTGAGGGAGAAAGGGCTGTTGTTTACAGTGTATTTAGCACCCTGCCTTGTGACCTGCTGCCAAGTTTTCCTTCATGCCTGTACTCTCACTGCATTAAAAAATTGCAGTGAGGATTTATCAACCTAGGTATGAAATGTGTTTGTATTTGGAAGTGAGACATTTTGTGAGTTTAATTTGCCAGGAGTCAAGTAATGGGTGTAAGACATAAAAGTGTGTGTAAAATGGATTAATTTTTAATTCCGTATTCTTTGCGTGAAGGCTCTTTGCTGGCATGCACTGTGACAGCCAAGCCATACAGTGGAGAGGTGCAGGAGATAGCATGGAGCCAGGATGCTGATGGTAACTTTCTTGAGTAGATCTCAAAATCTTTTCTGTTGGGCTGTCAACCCCTGTTTTTACACCAGTAATAATTTCCATTCTGGGAACTCTTTTAGGACAGCTGGGCTACAGTTTGGGCAGACGAAACTTGAAGATTGCAAAGCTTTCCAAAATGTCATGGTTTAATGTTACGAGATGTGTCTAAGTAGCTTCCTTATCTCAGAGAACAGGGAGACTACTAGGGGAACATTCACCCTCTTCCAAATATTTCTGTTCTTCTAGAATGCAGGTCAGACCAGTACGGCCCCAACTGCTCCCTACGATGCCAGTGTGCCAACAAATCCCAGTGCAATCCATACAATGGGAACTGCGTATGTCCAGCAACATGGATGGGACCAACCTGCAAGGAAGGTAACGCAAGCTGGAGATGTGCAGCCTTTCTTAGTAGGAAAAATCACACATTGACCATGGTGGTGGGCAGTGGACCATTTGGATGGGAGTATCAACCCACCTTTCAAACATGGTGCAGGATTCCTGACTCAAACATGAGCAGGATTCCTGGCACAGCTGTGCCAGAGTGTGGTACACTCTTCTATCACTGTTCTATGCCTGCCAGTATGAAATCTTGACCTGAAATAGTTGATAACCACAGCCTCTGTAAAATGAATAAGGAGGCTTGCTTGCAGTACATGCCACCATATTCACTTACTTTTTGTAAAGCTGTCAGGTTTTGAAGAGCATGGTGAGACATGGTAAGACAGATAAGTAGACAAAACATTGGAAAATAGATTTGGATTGATTTCTGAGTGTGCTCAAAACCTCATCACCCTATCACAAAAGGGTTTGGTTTTGGGTTCATTTTTTCTTTTTTGTTTGTTTGGCTTGGTTTGGGATTTTTTAGATAATTTCTATTCTTAGCAAGATATAGTACTGAGTGAAAGTTTCCTCTCACTTGTACTCTAATCACATCTGGCTTGATGGTGATACCATATAGTTCTGCATTTAGTTTAGGAAGTACTTCTCCATTTGAGAGATGTTTTACTGTTTTGCCTGCTCTTTGCCTCTGTGAGGAGGCCAGTGTAACTCAGTCCTCTACATTCTTTTGAAGAGTACCATTTATTGAATTATGTAACTGTAAATTGTATAATCTTTATAATATTTCAGTATTACATTATACAGACCTGAAACTGTGTTTCTACTTAATTCTCTAGGTGGCCCTCCAAAGCTTCCTCTTTATGAAGAGCAAACTCAAGAAAGAGGGAATATTTTTCCAAGAGCTCTACAACAGTAACATTTGGACTAATAAATGAACTGTTTTATATGCACAGACGGTATTTGAATTTGGATATGAAAACAGTTATTTAATTCAGCTTGAATTGTACTGAAGTATTCACACTTCTTATGGAAGACTACAGAGGCCATTTAGTAGCTGGTTCCTTTTAAAAAGTTGAATTTCTTTCATGTATTTATTCCTAACCTCTTACCTCTCCATTAATCTGCTCTGGACATTCTTTCTGATATAATTCATTGTTTGAAAGCTTGGACATGTTTTTAGTAAGACCAGCTCCGAAGAGTGTCACGATAAGCAGTATGTAACGTATTGACGTGCAGTGAGCCACACCACGTATAAGTGGCTTTCTAAACCCACTTGACAACCAGGGTGAAGTTTAACAAGCATTTCACAGATTATGAAGCTAGTATGGATTCACTGCAAAATGGCATTGCACAGAAACTAGTGGGATTCACCAAATTAATTCCTTTTTGAATAACATTATATGTTCTAGAAAAGCGTTCAGTCTAATTTTACACCTGCAACTGAAGAAAAATCCATCACAGTCCTTGATCACTTGTTAATTAATTTATGTACCACATTTCTAGTGTGGATTGACTGATTGGAAAAGCTCCATCTAGATCTTGCTTACATCTGAATCTGTCTTCCAAAGAGCATGGTGTCATCTGTCAGACTATTCTGACTTTCTGCATCCTTCCACCTTGTCAGCTGAGTTTCTTGGTGGTTTGTCAAGTCAAACTGTGCAGCAGTTCTCATCAAACAGTACCTGCTAACAAGAAAAGACTTTTATCTGGGATGGAAAAAGCAGACAGTAAGCAAGGATAGATGTTTGAAGATAATCTGTGTTCTTTATATAAAGGATTCTAATATGCACTTACTGCACAATACCTCAATTAAGTCAGCTTTAAAATGTCCTGATACCATTCAACAGCTGGTATTGGTCACTTAATAGAACACAGACGTTTTGGTGCTATTTTGTGTGTTTAGACACATTATTCTTTAATTTAGGACTATGTCATTATATAGAAATGTTCTCTATTTTAATATTCTACATTAACCAGACTAAAACCTTTCAGAGTGCCTCTTTATACTACTTTTTAGGTTAGGAGTTACAAAATCTATGTGGTAACCTCTTGAGTCTGGCTGTATCAGAAGTGCACTTATTAAAGGGCATCAGGACCATGGGCTCAGTAGACAGGTATCACAGGCAGTACCAGGTCTTAGATTCATTCATACTGCTGTTTGCACACCGTAACAAATTGCAACTCTGCAAGAAAAGATAATTGTCTTAGAAGAGACAAAGTGACAATACTTGATGCTAACCTGTGATTTTTAAAGATGATGTTTGTTGTTGCAGTAGGATAATGAGAAGGTGAAGTAACAGTTCTAGCCCATGGTTCACCTCAGGTCTTAAATCCATCTAGTCAGTAACTAGTCCAGTAAAAAAAAAGCAACACTTGCTCACCTGTGAGTTTAATTCAAACTGTGATCTACCAGGAGCAATGCAAGTTTGGCTGGTATTTTTCAATGCTGGTCAAGGCTCATGCTGATCCCCTGTCATTTCCTCTTCAGAGTTGCGAATCACTGGAAAATTTACTCAATGCAAAATTGCTGTTGTCCCAAAACTAGTCAGAAGTGTGTGGCTCTCAGCAGGGCTTTACTATCAGCTGTGACATTTTAAATGTTCTTTTGGAGGTGTGGTGGCCTGGGTCTGATTCTACAATTATGTGAATTTGGGGCAATTTCACTAAACTGGAACTGATAAGGTAAATCTTGTGTGAGACAGTTAGATGTAATGCTAGCAACTGCTGGGGAAGAACAATCCAAGTTAAGCAATTGACATATTTTGATCTTAACTATGTGTTTACCACAGAGCCAAACTACAATGGCAATGAAAACATTGCATTATACTCATGATTTTCCATAGAATTGTAAAGTTCCGTTGTAAAGACCTCTGGAGTTCCAGGCTTCTCTACAAAACCTGGTCAACTTCAGAGTTAAATGGGATTGCTCAGAGATCCTCCAGTTGGGTTCTGAGTGTCTCCAAGGATGAAGATCCTAAACCCCTTGAGCTTCTGTTCCAGTGAAAATTACATGCTCATGATTTTTTTTTTTCCTGCCTGGTTTTCAGTCAGAATTCACTAAGTTCAACTTTGGTCCACTGCTTCTCATCCTTTCAGCATGCATCTCTGTTTGTCTTCATCTCATCTACAGCCCCCATGGGGTAGTTGACAACAGCAGTAATACCTCCCCTTGGTCTTCTCTCCTGAAGACTGAGCAAACCGTGCTCCCTCAGACCCACCTGTATCAGCCCAAATACCTTGGTGGCCTTCCACTGTTCCAGTATGTTGGACATTTCAGTCTAGGGAAAGATGCCCAATGACTGATGTGGTTACTCAGCAGCTAATGCATAAACCCCAGAACTTACATTTTGCTGTTGGACAGCAGTTTATAAAATGTACTGTTTTTTTCTTATCTGTGTATACTGATCTGTGATTACAGCAGGTAATCAGAGAGGAAACCTTTCTCAAGCCATAATATTTACACGTGTGTGTACTTGTTTACATTTTCCACAGTACCTTGATAATAGAACTGTAAATATGTAGTATAAAGGAAAAAAAAGGTTTTTGTATTATGTATTTTTAAGGAATGTCACAATTTCAGGTGCATGATGAAACACATATTTTAAGTAACTGATACTGAGCGCGTGCCAATGAATGAGAGGCCCAAGTAGGTCAGCCTGGGAAATATTTCAGCGATTTTTTTATTTAAATCCAAAAATACCAATTCATACAAAACTATTCACATGTAATAATCTTTTTTTATTCCTCCTTCAAAATACTTCTTAGCTTCTTTATGTTATTGCTTTGGGGAAAGAAGTTCATTTTGGTGCCATTAAACAGATCATTCTGATTCAGGGCTCAATATGACTTTTTCAGAGTACACTCATATAAAGGTAAAAATCAAAAATATTTCAAAAATATTAAAATATAAACTTTGGGGTTTGAACATTTTTTTCTTTGTTCTCTGTGAAGGTATTCACTTTTCACAAGGCAAGGAAAATGTATACAGGATGTTTTCTAGAAGAAGAGCCAAAACTTTATGTCATTTTCTATTAATTAAGGAAGTTTACTTGCTTGCAATGTCATTCATATGTTTTGATTCTGCTCCTTACTGCAGATTAACAAGAGTACCTAATTCTGTGCCTACAAAATAGTCTTTGTTAGATAGCATGGACTTTTTTAATAGAAAGTCTACTAAAACAGCCTTTCCATAGGTTAATCTTGTGGCATGTGAGTGCAGTTCCTACTAAAATAATACAGCTGCTCATTTGCTTCATCACATTCCAGTGAAAGACAGGCTGATACTGTCCCGAACATGGCACTGGAGCTGGTTGAAAATGAAAGTAAAAACTTCAGGTTTTACATTTAGATTTACGTCCATCTTCCACTTTGTAGGAGCCTTTCCTGGCTGTCCATTTCCCAGAAGGCTGAAGTTATTAGACTTTCTCAAAAAGAGCACTGTCTGTATTCCACTGCAATATGCTTGCACGCATAGATAAAAAATTCAGAAAGACATTCAAATAATTTCGGCCGTGCAGTTTCTGTGCCAAATCCCACTCTCTTACCTTGTTGTGTCCCAGATAACTTCGGTTTGAGAAGAGTGGAAGTGACATGAGTGTAACTCAGTGGGTCCAGCGGAATCATACTCCATGTGAATTCATGAAACCAGAACATGTTTTAAGTTAGACTTCAGTATTTATAACACAATCCTCATAGGAAAACAATCAGAATTTTAAAAATCCCCACTTCCCCTGCCAAGAATTATTATTCTACTTTTATCCTTTTGATGTTGAGGAACCATAGCTATTAAAGTTTGCCCAGATTTCTTGCCAACCATATTATTTGATTGGCTGCAGATTTCTGTTTGTGTAAGTAATAACCATCCTAGTGTCAGGAGTTGCCAATGGGACAAACATGGAAATTATACCTTTATGTAATTCCCAGAAGAGCCAAAGACACATTTTGGAGCCATCATGGCTTTGTACTGTTGATCTAATGGTGACAAATAATAGAGTTTAGAGCTAAGAAAAGCTTAGGGAGAGTTCTTGAGAGAACTGTTGGACCAAGAAACCTCCACCCTCCCACCTTTGTGTTAATTTTATGTATCTGTATAGTTAGGCTAGAAACCTTCTCAGTCCCCAGTTCTCTAAAGACCTTTTCCTGAGTATTGACCTGTGGCTAACTGCAGCATGAACTGCAGCTGTTCCCAGTACTTTTTTGCTGGACCAAGGCTTTAAATTCTAACACTGTGTAAAGCAATTTCCAGTAGTAAACACCAAATCTCAAATTTGTAGAGCATAATTTGATCATTCTGTTCTTTTTATTGCTTTTAATAAGCACTTGCATGGCAGTATTATGTCTTTGTGAATTTGTAACCACTCTTCAAAGAATATGTGGGATATATCTTGAAACTGTACTGTACTTTCTGTTGTAGACATATCATAGTGAAAGGACACTGATTTTTTCTTTTTTTATATAAACATGTCATTAAAACTTGTTCCTGTTTTCTCCTTATTGATAGTCTTAAAGCAATAGGCTTCACATTCAGAGCAAGCACACTGAAATCACACCTGCTTTTAGTAGTTTGTGTAAAATAATCGCCTATACATAAATGGGTTTATACATGATCCCTGACCAGACCAACTTGTCCAGTGACTGAGCCTGATAGAGGTTTCTGGCACTCAGACTCCAGAGTATTAGCAATATTCAAAGCATAGCATAAATCTTGCTTGAAGAGGATGATTATGAAGTGTAACATTTCTGGAAGACTTGGGCATGAAACACTTTGAAAGCATTTGAAGCTGCACACCTGCAGGCTTCCATCAGCCTTCTTGGACACTTCCCAGAGCCAAATAGCTGCTGAACAAATAGCCCGGTTCACCTTAAGAGTATTGTCTTCTCACACTGGCAGGAGCAAAAGGAACACATGTGACTGTTTAATGCCAAATAATGCAGTAAGTGTGTGCTGGTTAATTGGAAGTAGCATGCTAAATTGAATTCAAAATGTGTAACAAAGGGGGAACAGTATATCAAACAGTCAGAGAAGTGGGCAGATACGGCGAGCTAGCTTCTAGAAGAACAGCTCTGCAGGCTTCGAGTTATTTTTAAATTTTAGAGGAAACATTTGAAATTGAGCTCTGTAGTACTGCAGGATTTTGTTGTATGTGATTTACTTCATGTTTCCTATAGTTTTCAACAATGAATAGAATAATTGAGTTCACTTAGTTTGTCTTTTTAACTTATGTTATAAAGATAGTTCTGTAATAATTGCAACTTATTCAGTAATTTGTTAGAAATTAGAAATATTTAAACTGTTTAAAGAAACTGTTGATCTTGCACTAACCTTTCAGTCCAATGATTGCTATTGAGAGCTGATCAAAAAACAGACATAGGAATATTAAGCCATAATATTCTCAACCTATGCAGAGTTAGCATTGGTATGTCTTAAACCTGTAACTAAGCCATTTCTCTGCAACACTTGGAATGGTCATGTATGCCTCCAATAGATGTATGGCACTGGAATAAGAGGGATCATGTGGCTGTGATCCTTGAAGCAGTGCTCCATGGTATGGTCCCCTCAGTGTCCTTAGACACTGTAAAACCAATCTGTAGCCAGCACCACTTATCTCTTCTTTTAGTCAACACTAAAAGTTCACAGGGTGCTAATGGAGTATTCTGTACACGCACAGTGAAAACAAAAACTGTCTAAAGTTCATGAATGATTTAAAAATGACTTAAAAGTTCTGCATGATAAGGCACTGCTTTGTTGATTCCTTCAAGCATGGTACTTAAAAAAAAAATACAACTCAGTTGTGTTGGTTTATATATGAATAAAGATGTCAGCAACTAGTCATCTAACTGTCCATGCCATTTGGCAGTATCTAGCTTCCTTTTCAGTAATAGCTCTATAAATCTTTATCTTTTAGTCAACACTAAAAGTTCACAGGGTGCTAATGGAGTATTCTGTACACGCACAGTGAAAACAAAAACTGTCT
>JANHGB010020079.1:0-24477 GCA_026283785.1 Coracopsis vasa
GCCACCGCAGCCCAGCAGGGCCCGGGAAGCAGCCGGAGGAGCTGCTGCCAGCCCCATGATCCATGCTGCAGAATGGGGACATCAAACTGAGCTGTGATTGTCTTTGTCTCCCTCCTCCACTCTGTTGTTTTTTCTCCCTTTGCTCATGCCATGAGATGGCATGTTTCTCGCTAGAAATGGCAAGAGGAGAGGTGCCAGCAGAGAGCAAGTACTCTGCCAGCATTTCTGAGGGAGAAAAGGAGCTACTGAGCACGTGAAGTGTCAGGATAGAGAGAAGTAATGTTTGGGATATCACCCAGTCCTACTTAGGTGTTGTTTTGGGGTGTTTTTTTCACTATATCTGTAATAGATTTAACAAATGTTGAAGTTCAATAGTATTGGGGACATTTCTTTCAAAGACCCTGAGAGACTCTTAATGAAGGGAAAGATTGTTCAGAAAATTCTCCCTGTACTGGCAAGGACTCCATACAGATCCTGCTGTCCTTGCTGCTTTTCCAAAACAAATGAGTGCTGGGGCACAGAGAGGAGGGTTCCTGGGAAAGGTAGGACTGAAAGCTAGGCCATGCCAGAAGCACAGTAAAACTGCAGCCTGAGGACAGACTTAGGGAGCAGAGAGGGCACCACTGCTGAATAATGACAGCAGATACGCTCATCTACCGAAAAATGAGCAGGAGCAGCTCAAAAGGATCAGCTCCTACATCCAAAGGCTTCTCAGCTGGATGAGGGAGTCAACCAGGTAGCCTTTTACATACACAGGTAAGGCTCTGACAGTTCAGGGCTTGCAGCATTTTTAATGTATATGCAGCTGCCTTAGTTTCTATAGGGCAGGGAAGCACCAGCTGTCTGGGCCCTTCACTACCCCACTAAATATATCAGCCTGGCAGCCAGCAAACACTTCACACCTCACCCAACACGGCAGTGGAGGAGAAGATGTGGTCAGGATTATTGCCAGTAAATTATGTGAAGTGTTTGCCCTGCTCGTGGCGGATTGCTCAGGTTTCCCCTCTCAATATGTTTAAACACTACAATAAGTTTCTGTTTGCCTAAGACCATCTGCCTAACTTGCAGTTTGGAAGTGAAGAAGTGTCACTTGCTGCTTGTCCAGGCTGGAACCGAGTTTCTCACATTTCCAAGTGGGTGATGAAGCCAGCCTTACTTCAGGTTTTCACTAAAGACAGCTCGAAACTGGATGAGACCTTTCGAGCTGCCAATCAATGCTTGGTGGAAGGGCTGCACGAAAGCTCTGTTTGCTTTTCCACTGTCATATGTGTTAGTTCGCTGATGGTGCCACACTGGTGCAGCTCAGTAGTGCCTACTGCAACACCACCTCCCAACAGGCCAGGCCACAGCAGCTTCATATCTGAGCACAGCATACTGTGCAAATGGGCCCTCTGTTTTGCTTTTGCCTTGGGAAAGGATGACTTCCATCACCCTGGCATTTGCATTCACACCCCAGCACTATCCCCTTCCAGATCCTTGGAATAGGATTAATTTACTGTTTGGCCTTACCAGGATTAACCTTTCATTTCTACCTGTCAGTCAGCAGTTCCCACACTTCTTGCCTTTTTGTTCTCTTTTTATTTCACAGGATATAGTATCTCCTGCTATTTATTTTAATTTTCTTCATGAGGTGCACCTCAGCGAGGTTTTTGAGCATTCTCAGTTTATCTCTGCATCTTCTGACCTTCGAGACCTAGCTCTCCCAGCTGTCAGTTCCTTTTCCATTAGAGGCAGGTTTCTTCTCACTCCTAAACACTTTCTGTGGCTGCTTATTTTTGCCAGATGGGTCAAGTTTCCTTTCCTACCATTTTCCCCTTGTGCCTGCAATACACAGGAAAACTCTTAAATAATACACACTTTTGACTTAAATGAACTCCAAGCCTCCTTCACATTAAAATTCTTGAGCTCCTCAATCCACTGAGCCTTTTTTCACACACACACAAATTGCCATTCTGAATCCAAAGCTATAGTTACAGACCTGTCTTAACTGATTTATAACCACCTGATCAAAGATGACTTTTGACAGCCAGTTCCTTTATAACTCTGTAAGTATCTGAGTTTAAAGCAGGATCATAGTCTGGTTGATATATTGACCCTATAGCAGAACATGCAGACGTTCATATCCAAGAATACCAGGACTTTACAATTACTGGTAGCATAACTTTCCAATCTATATATACAAGTTAAAAACTCCTACCAACAGATAATTCTTCCATCACCTTACAGAGATCTCCACCCGTATCCACAGCTGAGCCTGGGGAGATCCACAACAGATGGCTCTGACAGAAACATATTTTCTACTCTCTGCCTTCTGTTCATCAGAAAGCTTCTGTTCCTGTACCTCTTATTCCCACCATAAAGCCCTGCTCTACTTACTAACACCTTTACTTGCCCTTCGTGATTATGCAGTTTCCCCATAAAAAGCCTAAAAAGCAGAGAAGTTTTGATGACTATCTTGGCAGCACTCATATTTTACTTTGACTCTTGGGATGTTTGCTGTTTTCTGAAAGCCAGAGCTAGCAGCAAGCAATTGCGTGAGTCTATCGGCTTCCATTAAAGAAAAAAAATAGAAAAAAGAAGAGCATTCATCACTTATATTCATAGATAAAAGCTTGAAAATGTGACTCAGATGCACCTAAATGCTCTAAAGCAAAAAAAAGGAAATGAGAAGATACCTGAAATTAGGGTGGGTTTTTTTGAAGCCCAATGTAAGCAATGTCAGGAGTTTTTTGAGACTGAGCCATGGTTTTTGAACATTGAACTTGGTGGTAATATCAGGATAAATAAGGACAGGCAACTGGAGCAGGCTTGATGCCTGTGTGCACTGTGGAAAAGGAAAGGGAACCCACGCACAGAATGGACCTGCAGAATCATAATTCTGCTATTAAAACTGCAAATGTCCTTCTACCATTACCTCCGTAATGGAGGGACCGTGAGGTGAAGCAGATTTTGTAACCTGAAAGTTTTCTCAAGCAGCCAGGGAAGTGATACAGAACATAGTTTCACATGTAATAGACTTTAAAATATTTTATTACAGATGTGATGATGTAGAAAATGGTTTAATCAACTACTATATGCTCCTTATCTAGGGAATGTTTACCATACTGTTAAGATACTGCAAATAGCAACATGGACCATTTCATCCTAATAGTGAAAATGCTGGAATAGTCCAATCCACGAAGCAAATATATAGCAGAAGGAAAACCTTTCTTCCCTTGATCTCAAAGCTCTCTGTGATACACTGTGTTTGGAGCCAGTAAAGGCAATACAAAATTTGCAGTGTTCATTTTTGTGTGTATTAAATAACTCTGAATAAAATCCTTTAGAAAAAGACACATTAGCATACAGTAGGTGTTACAAGAGAAGCATGTGAACTTCTGACAATTAAATTAATTACACAAATAGATCTTTAAAACCTTGGCAACTGAGAAAGAGCTCATCCAAAAACATAGCAGTAACAATCTTCCTCTAATTTCTGACCTAATTTTGGAAACATTTTCTCTCCTTTGTTCCTGCTTTTTATTGATTTTCCCATCCTTGGATGTTAAGGATACACTGGATTCACTTTTCATCTGTATGTAAAGACCATGTGGATGCCATCTCATCTTACTGTTCACAAGGTTATCATAAATAAAACAACATAGAACATTAATAAGCAGCAGAATAACATGTATTGTGATTTTGAAGAATTCACATCACTATTATTCATCTTCTGTGACCATTTAATAGAGGAGGTGCCTGAAAGGACAGATGGGAATTGAAAGCAATGCACTTGGAAAAAAATGGAAATTGCAACTATCCCTCCAATAATTTGAAACTGATTCTCAAGCTTCTTCAAAAATAAATGCAGTGCCCAGGGTCATAAAATACATTACTTAGAATCAACCATTAGAATGCAGAACAGCCCCATATCAGATTTTGCAGTCTGCAGATATCCTACATTTGTCTTCATCAGTAGCGAAGTATCCAGGTTACTGCAAGTGTCTTGGAGTACCAGGCTCAAGTAGTTTATTGATTGCAATGTACAAGTACCTATGCAATCGTAGAAAAACTGCAAATACCTTGTCCATCACACACCAGGTCACATGTACCACTGCTGATGGATTCTGTAGGCCTGCCTTCCTGCTTGGTAAGCCACATCTGTAAGTGCTGGCCAATAATACAGTGGGGAAATGTTTCCATGACAATAACCATCACTCCTTTCTCTCCACTCCACTCCTACTTCTTCCTACCTCCTCCTGGATTGTACTCATGGTAGATTTCTCTGCAACATATCAGCAGCATGTTGAAGATGTCTTTGGATACTAGCCTATGAGACACAATAACTCTGCTCCTTATGCTCTAGGGAAGGTAGGTGATCACAGAGGATCTCTAGTCATAGAATCATAGAAGGTTTGGGTTGGAAGACACCTTAAAGATCATCCAGTTCCAACACTCCTGCCATGGGCAGGGACACCTTCCACTAGACCAGGTTGCTCAAAGTCCTGTCCAACCTGACCTAGTCCTCTTGGAGAAGGCAGGCAAGATGAAACTACTGTAATGGTTGAGCTCAGAAAAGTGGGGAATAATCTCTCCAACTCATAATTATCCCCTACTTCAATATCAATCAGAATATAATTTTTGAACAGCTTACTACACAGTCTTGCTTTCTCCAGAATCATTATTGCATTCTGATTTTAGGAGAGAAACTTCTTTTCTTTTGGATTGCTCAGCACATTTCTGTCTTATACTCATCTGTCATCTATGGTTTTGACCAGCAGTAGTCTCTTTCTTACAGCTCTGTGGAAGCAGATGGCAGATCTAAAGTTTCAGCTGCCCCCAAATTGTATCATCTCCTGTGGGAGAGGGATAGACTGGGAGAGAATTTGCATTGCTGCTGCTGTTGCTTGTACCAAGCTAGCAGCAGCTTCTTTGGCAGATGGTCTTCCCTAGCATTGAGACACCCTGACACTGAATGTAGAAATGGGGATAGACAGCAGCAGCAGCAGCTTTTCTAGCCCTTCTTCTGCCTTTTTAACAAGATGCAGCACTGCATATTGACCAGATGCATAAGGAAAAGGCAAAAGTCAGAGATGCATTTTGCTCCATGTATGTCTCCCCTTGCACACTCCAGACTAGCTGTAATGTCTTCCCCATCTCCTCTGCTGTGTCACTGCCTTGCAGTCCAGGTCCAAGTGACTTCGCTGCTGATTGCGAGGGACATACAGAGAGGCAGCATCAATACTGGGAGACTTAGCACAGCAGCTCCAGGGAAGTGTGAAGAGGAGGGAAAGACAGCACAGCGAGACTGATTATGCCCTGTGTCTCTTTCAGCAAGGAGAAGGTGGCAAATCCCATGTGCATCGTTTAAAGAAAGCAAAGAACCCAAATAACTGCTCTAAGATTAAACAAAGCAACCAGATGGGATCCCAGGACTCTGCTACTGCTTGACCCAGAATTCCTTTCTGACCCATTTCAGCCTTCTCTCATGCCCTGGGCAGTAGCTGCCTTTACTACTTAGTCTTGGGGGTTTTAAACTTAGGGTTTGGAAGGTGAAGGGTGGCTGGATGTAATACCAGCTACATCACTTCTTTCAATGCTGTTGGTCACAGTCACGTCTTGGCCAGACTAGCCTTCTGGGCCACCTAAGTGCAGGAGGACCTCTGCATTAGTAGAGTACACATACAGTTTAGAGTCCAGAGAAATTGCGATTTCCAATAAAAAAGACCCCAAAAGGTGAAGTCTTGAGCAATCCAAGTTGGTACAGGGGTATTTAAAATATTTTATGGCTCTAGCCCCAGCTTTCTTCTATGCAACTCCAGGACTTGTTCCCTGCACTCAGGTAGGATGAGCACCAAAGGACACAGCTGATGTCCAGCTGTTTTACAGATCTCTGACATCAGCCATTGTGCAGCAGCTTCTCTGAATATGAAGGATTCCTCCTCCTCACCCCCATCCTTATCTTCATCATTCTCCTCCTCCTGCTCCTCCTCTTCATCTTCCCTCTCCTTCTCCCTCTTCAAGATCATACTTATTCACCTTCTGAGTGAGCTTTAAAATTTCCGCCTCGATCCTCCAATACTTCATCAGCATAGCTCTGTCAGTCATGTCTCTTTGCAACCATGGCCCATTGAGAGAGCTCTAGAAATGAGTCAAACCTAGAACAAGCATATAAAAGTCAAAAACAAAGAGAGCCTCGAGGTACTGAGCAGAACAGCAGCAAACCATAATGCCGAGGAAATCAAAACTGAGCTGGGTTTGGAGGATATGCCTGATTTAGCCATTTCTTGCAACTTTACTGCATAGCTTACACTGTAAGAAAACAAAAATCAAGTTGTTCTCCTAGAAACTAGTGGGTGTGAATAGCGGAGGCCTACTGTCATTCTGTGTAGCAGTTACACTGAAGAAAGCTGTTACTGAAATAAATATGGGACTGTGTCCTTCTGGTCTTACCTATTTTGTCAGTTACATGAAAGTTGATGGTTCATGTGAAAAAATGAGAAGTATTTAGCTTCAGGTGACAGCAGAAAAACCCTCAAGCAGTGGAAGAATGGAAGTGAGACTGCCCAAGATTAGAAATCTAATGCTCTCCTTAGTTAAATCTGAATAGTGAAGACTGAAGCTGTGTGGTGTTCAGCCTACTGTATAGCAATCCATCATTAAAAATAGAAGAGGAGGAGAAGAAAAACAAGATGAGGAAAAAGTAAGATTTCTCTGCAGATAGGTATCTTAAAGGTACCTTTCTTAAAAATAAAAAAAAAGGCTGCAAGGATTGTATTTGCATATTTAATCATTGCTTTTGAAAGATCTTTCCAGTTCTTTGAAATTTCAAAGCATAAGGAATTTATTAGTAAAATACATTTTGTATTGAGTTGTAATATATTACATCTTTGATGATAACCTTTATACAACAAGAAAGATTTTTTTGAGATGTACTCTCATTTAAAATAGATACACATTCTGTGCAGCCAAGTGTTTCATTTGCTACAAGTACAGCTGCCATTTTTATTTCTTGTAAAAAGTCTTTAGAACTCTGCAGATAAATCATGGTCACTTTTGTTAATATTTTCATAAATAAGCAGTCTTGTTTCATGTACATTTTTAAAGGAAATCTGGTTTTGCATTATGAATGTTTGGGGGAAAAGATGGAATCGCACAAAGACTTCAATGCACTGGTCCACACCAATTCTTCTAAAATACCTGTGAAAATCTATAAAGAGATTTGTGATTTTCCTGTAATCCGTTCACCTCATTACAAGTACAATGTTTAGGGATGTTGTGCTATAAAGGGTATAGGAACCAGTTTTAGATACCTTATGGTACCTTTGCATGAAACAACTGAGCTACCTTGTAGCCTGTCAGGTTCATTTCAAGTGTGCATAGTGTAAATTATACTTTTCCCTTTTGCTACCTATTCCCTATAGTCATGGCAGAAACAGCTTGCACTAAAACTGTCAGTTTTCTAGCAAAAATCTCTCAACATGTAACGCATACTCTGTGCAAAAATGTCAGGGTGCATTTTCCTGATGTGCATGTCATGCATCATTTTCATCAAGCTTTTATTTTTAGGAGAGTAGGAAAAAAACTCTTTTCTCCTTTGCAGAATAGAAAAGAAAAGAAAGCAAGGACAATTTATCTAACTTTACACATGATTTCCATTTTCTTCAGGAAGACAAAGCTTTGTTTCATCTTCCAGTATATACTTTACACACTGTACACTTGTCTCTGATAATATTAAGAAAAAACACATCACAGTATCAACTGAATGTCCAGAGTTTTGAATCTTAGATCTTCTGTCTGACAGCTAAGTGTCTCTAGAACTATCCATTGTTTGTGCCAGTTTTCTACCTGCTTACACTTCTGTGTCATACAAATGCTGCTTGTGAGAAAAAAGAATAAGTATGTGCCTTGAAAAATGGCACAGAACTGATTAAAAATCTAAGGGGAATGTTAATATTTTTGTGGAAGGTTATAATGTTTCATATCAGATTATAATCACTGCATGCAATAGGGTGATAGGTACTGTCATGCCACAATGGCACATCTAGGAAGCTGAAACAGGTAGCCTGACACTTTATTTGTATGTGGTGAACAGATTACGTATAAAGATAAGTGGATGACAGACATTATTCCTTCCCCATTACAACTGATGAATAGCACACTGTATTTTGATATTTTGTGTTTTGATATCGGCTCTCATTCAAATTGACTTCCCGTTGATGAGAGTAAAGCAGGTATGGATGTGTTGGATAGAGAAGGGAAAGTTAAGAGAGGCTGTAACCACTCTACTTCACCATCAGCATGACCTGCTACAGCCTATATGTCCCTCATCCCAGGACATAAGATCTTGTGGTGTAACACAGTCTTTCTGACTGCACTTGATTGGATTGTGACTTTATCTTCTTATGGAGGAAAGCATCAAATTTTTCTCCAGTACTTCTCTTGTCATAGAATTGCTGATAAAGTGAATAATTTTTTGTTAATATGGACCACCATCAGGAATTCAACAAGGTGTTGTTCAAGATAAACTGTATCATGCTTCTTGCAGAAAATAATTCAAGATATCTGAGGTTTGAGCATTCTAGAGAATTAAGAACTTCTTGCTTTGACAATCAATGATCTCAAACAGACAGTCCAGTAAACATGGCCCAGTAGAACTAAATAAATTAGAAGGTAGGGATAGAATTCTTGAGACAGCTTCTCAGTCATCTGCAGGACACAGTCCAGGAAAGAAAGGTGAATAAGCAGATTCATTTCACCTCACCTGAGACATTTGCAATACATGTGCTTCCATCTAAGCTTATTATGCTAAATTTCCTTCATCTGAAGGAGACACTTCTAGGTGTCGATTCATCTGACCCATTTTAGATGTTGGATTCAGGGTGAGATAATAATAGCAGAGAAGGCCCCATTTCTCTCTATAAAGGATGTCTAGATGACCCGCGCAGACCTAGATGCATACCAATTCATCATCAGGCAGAACAAGTTTTTCACAGCACAAAGCAAGTTAGAAAATTGATTCAAGTTCTCCCACCAGCTTTGCCTTACGAAATGACACATCTGTATTTGCCAGAGATGTATGAGTCTGTTCTGAAAGACTTAGTAATTTTAAAGGACTTAAATGGAACTTCTATTAAGCACACTGAATTGTCTTAAGAAACAGTATTTCTTTAAACTGAGATCAATGAGCAGTATAGTACTAAGTTCCAAGTATCAACTTCTGTTCTCTCTGGAATTTGGGTAAAAAGTGATATTTCAAAAAGATCCTGTGTGAGCTTATTCTGTTCTGTTTGGCCTCACGATCTGGAGAGTCACTTCTGCAGCCCAGTTACCTTTGTGAAACCATTCTCTATCTTTCTTACCATGAAATCTCCAAAGTTTTACAGACAAAGTAAAGGATTAAAGTCCCTGAAGCCCTAGAGAAGACAAAGTGAAACTAGATTTCTTTACACTGATGACTGTTCAAAAGCTCAGCTTTCCCAATAAAGTCCTCTTAGAAATAAATAAGAAATCATGGCTGGCAAAGGGTATGTTCATGGTGTGTCCGTGATGAAATGGCAGGACATTTAGTTGAACCCAAGGGAACATTAACCTGGCTACACAGAGCATCAGTAGAAGCAAGACTGAGCAAAGAAGGCAAGAAAGTCAAATCCTGAGTAAACTCAAGCACATTTACACTGCATTTTGAGGAGCAGTCATATGAAGACCTCACTTTCCTCTAACCCAACCTGCTAAAGCCTCAGCCAGAGCCTGCAGCTTCTTTTTGCCCCACATGGTGATTTACTGAGGATTGGGCCACAAACCAACAGGGAGGTTGAGCACAATACTGCTGATGGGGAAGGTTTGCTAAAGCATCTTTTAATCCGACTTAAAACCCGCCTCCCACAAACTGTTTGCTTTTTTGGGGGAAGCACAGCATATGTTCACCTTGGGAGGAGGTTGCTGCAGCAGAGAGAACTGCTTCTCAACCAGTCCTTGAGGCTTACACCCACGAGTCCCTGCTTTTTGACACTCTCCGTGATCCCTTCCCCCACACCGGCTATATTTATTCCACTGAAAATATGAGCTGTGAACTAACTAGGCCCATTTTCAGAAGAGCTCCTTTCCTATGGAAATGACAATGGATACTGTACCCAAACACTTACAATTCATTCACTGGAGGACTCTCAGCTGCAATGGTGAAATGACCCAAATGATAAACCACGTCAGCTGAATTCAAGTAATAATTTCTAATACACTCTTTGAATGTATATCAAATAATTTCTAATACACTTCTTTTCCTTCTGGTGTATTTACTTTAAATGACTTGTCCTCTTGCAGCTGCCTTTTCTTTCTATACTTGTGCTTATTTCAGTCATTTTGGGTTTTATGCTTTTTTTTAATGATTTTTTCAATGTACCCCAAATGGAGATAGGGGAAGAGAGTAATTGAAGAAACAGTGAAGTGGTGCAGAAAATGAAAAGTGAAGTGGCCAGCTTTTGGGTTTTGTCTTAAATCATTCTAATAGCTGACCAGAAGCCTAGTTCTGTTCTCTTGTAGGTTGGGGATTTGCTTCTTTTTCAGACTGGAGAGGGACTTTTTACAAGGGCATGTAGTGATAGAATAAGAGGGAAGATTGAGATTACACTTAAGAAAAAATCCTTTACTATGGGGGTGGTGATACATTGGAACAGGTTGCCCAGAGCAGCTGTGGATGCCACATCCCTGGCAGTGTTCAAGGCCAGGCTGGACAGGGACCAACCTGGTTGAGCAACCTGTCCCTGCTCATGGCAGGGGAGTTGGAACTAGATGATCTTTAAGGTCCCTTCCAACCCAAACCATTCTATGATTCTGTGATTCTAACTTCAGCAAAAGCAAAGCAGAAGACAGTATGTGTTTCTCCATAATGCTGGTGAAAAAGCCCTTCTTTAAAAACTCATGTGTGTATAAATTCCTGGTTTCCTATGTATTGTATAATCAACAAGGTTGTGTTGGCTGTGTTCTCCAGGCTTTTATTATCAGGGGAGACCACAGTCAGTCTTGCAGTAGTGTAATTACACTGGTTCAGGGAGGAAATCTGCAGTTCCTTGGAATTTAATTGGCCACACTGAATTAATGACCTTCCTGGACCTAATCACAAACAATGCAAAGAAAAATTAAAGCAAGAATTATCCATTTCCTGCAAAATCTGTCTAAATGATGCAAACACAGCCATTAATTGCTGAAGACATTTTTATGACTGGAGGCACAATAAAACACTATTGCAGTTTTAGAGGCATTTACTCAATGTCTTTACATGTTTATATCATAATACCAGAAGATCCTGGTAAAAAGTTCATGTGCTAGCATGGAAGATGCTGAGAGAACCAATAACAACCTGGCTCAGGTCACCGAGTGTGAATTTACAGCCTCTGGTCATAATAACCTTGTTTAATGTAGGGTTAGGGCTATAGAAACTACATGGATTTTTAAGCAGAGATTGACAAGAAACAAAATGGAACAAGAGCTTTAAAGGTGTCTCCTAATCTGCATGGTTCTGGTGATACAGAACCTTGTTGAAAGAGGGCAATGTTGGATGGGGGAGCATCACAGCCTACAGCCTGGACTGGCCGGCAAAGGAGAAGACTAGTAAGGATCATCATATCACATACAGGGGGGTGATCTGGGCCCTGGTGAACTTACTGTTATTGCTTGGTAAATATTTAATAGAAGCATAAGGGAAGAAAAGTCATTAGTGAAAACAAATGCATGTTATTTAAATCCGATGCTCTTCTCTGTGGGTATCTTCAAGCACAGTAAACAGATGTTTTCAAAGCTCAGTAAGTTTTTTAATATAAAAGATCTTTATACCTGCTTAGACTCAGGCTTTTGCATATAATGTGTATACACGGGATTTATGAGAACATCACAGAGCAGTCTGTATTTGGCATGCCTGGATATTTATTTAAGTGCATGACAAAGAACTCTGGGTTGGTTGAAGGGGCATGAGGCACTGCGAAGTTCATATGCAGCATGCACTGCTCTGCACATCCGACAAATCCTGTAGAAGACAATGTCAGAAAGGTGGAATGAGTCTCAGAAAATACAGGTAAAACCATCTTGCAGTGATCTGTAGCAACTAATATTTCAGGAACAGAAAATTCAGAGTACCTGTTGAGTGGCAGAGAGATCTACAAAGATGAGAGGAGGAAACAACATGAACGACCTCATACCTTTGTGCCAGGCTCCCAGAGCTTGGATCCAAAATTTTCCTTTTATGTCAAGTAAAATGATGTGTGGGCTTACCAAAGAGAAAGGTTTCTAGTTCTAGTAGGGGAAGGACTGTGTTTTGTGAAGTGAGCTGGATAAAAATAAGGGTCATTGGGGAACTTCTTGACGCCCCAGCCAAAACATAAGGCAGATTCTGGAGTGGACACTGACAGACAGAGTGCTATGAAAAAAGCTTGTGCTCTGAAAACCTAAACTTCTCAGAACCTGTAGGTACTTTTGTCTTTAAGCTTTCAGGCTTAAAGTATTCATCTGAGGAAGATGATCTGTATTACCCCACATACACATCTCATGAGACTTTCATGAAGATCACTTTGCATATACGGGATGTTCTGATGTGATGACAAAAGCCAAAATGGAAATGGATAATTGTTATCCAAAAAGGGTTCAGAGTATGAAGGAAATCAGGCATTAGACCTCATCTGCACATATGTATTTCTCCCTCCCTGATTAATAATTCCTTCCGTAATCTGAGAAACCTCTCTTTTGGAGTATGGTATATATGTTATTGTACAGACAAAAGTCTGTACATAAAACTGGAAATAAGTTTCAGGTGACATATACATGTAATCTAAAGACTTGTTGTTAATCTTAGGGTTCTTCTTGCAGCACGAGGGTTATGTGATCTTCATCGACCATTTCCTCCAAACTTGCTTCTGAGTGGTTGCTTTCCTGTCCTTATCCTGAGACTATTTTGATTCCAGCATTTCACTAACAAGTATAAATGATTTTTCTACTTCTGTAGTTCTTTATAATTTGCTCTCAAGATTGTCAGTCTCGTTCCTCTCCATTCAGTACAATCATGTTTGCTTTTATAGAAAATCGGTATTTCCACATCTCAAATTTCTCATTTCAGTGCTAATTCTCCTTCCAGAGAACCCTTTCCTCCCTTTATTTTATCTTCAGTCTGTATCTTCCTGCCAAGTAATACCCAGTCTCAGCCTTTACATTAGACTCACACAAACTTTTTATCATGTCCTTGCTTCCTCCCCAGTATCTGGCCTCCTTCCTGAGGCTGCTGGGCAAAACAATCACTTTCTTGACGAATGGATGGGCTGCTTTAGCCAAAACTGTTAAAATAATTTTGCTGAGAGGCTATAATCTCAGTGTGGAGAATTTAAAGTGAAACAGATTTTAGTGTCATCATAAAAATGGTTAAAATTGTCATTTTTAATCAGGAAGGCTTAGCGGTACATAGTGCTACAGGCGCAGATATATGGAAGAGTCAGTTCTCGAAGATTACTGAAGCAAAGTAATCTATTAAAAGTAATGCACTGCACCAGATACATGTATTCCAATTTATAAAACAGAAAGTTCCATGGCCAGTATTAATTTTCTTTTGCTACAATACACAGTTTTATTTCATGCTTCATTAACAAGTGTAGGTGTTCTTGACACTAACTCAGCTCTTTCCAACTAAGTCTCATGCATTCATGCTCTTCCTCATACAGTGCAAAATGAGGAGGACAAGGTGACTGTTAAGAAAAACATGGCATCATTTTTTACTTGTAGGCCTGAGAAATTTTAGTTTCTATTTACAAACCATTCCCAGCTTGGTGATCTTAAGATGGAGGTGGTCAGCCTGCAACCAACCAACTCAGTATCCCTCCTACTTCAAGACCCTGCTTGGATGTTCCCCAGCAGCTGCCCCAGAGCAAACACTTCATTCTGGAGGCAGCACTGAGTCACTGTCCCTCCTGAGGTTAGGCTATCCCATGTCCTGTCCCTCTCCTGTTGTGTCATGTGGTTCCCAGAAAGGCACAGTTGGACCAACTCATCCAGCCTCCAACCTGCTCAAACAGATGGAGTGGGGAAAACTGGGAAGAAACCCTATGATTATTCTGCCACTAACAGGATAGGTCACTGCTGTCTGCCTCCTTTGCCAGGGTTGGTGTCATGGCAGCAGTTAGAGTTTAGCTGCACATATCCACAGTGAATCCAGAAGCACTGAACACTGCACTGGGCAGCTGCAAGGATGTATGGAAAAGAGATGGAGGCAGACCATGGGACAGGGACTGCAGTGTCTGGGCCTTGCCAGCCACTAAGGGAAGCTTTGGGTCTGCTTGCCTGGGAAGGTTTAAACTAGAAAAAAAAGTGTTGCTCATGCATCAACAGTGTGTTATTTTTATGAACAAAGATAAACTCTATGAGAGCAGTTCCCCAAAATCTGAACTGTTTTTTTGCAGTACACTGCAATCCTCCATGCACGTCACCGTAGCTTCAGTAAACCTCACTTACTCCTGTACTGACTGTTGATAGTAACTCAGCTAAATAAAAAGCCTGTTTGTAACACTCTGTACTGCCAGAGAAATGTGCTGTTGTAAGAGCAAACTGATGTGATGAAGTATTCTTAGAGGGGGAAAAAAAATCCCCGTATTAGCAAGCACCTAAATAAATACAGTGTATAACGCTAGGCTGATATAATAAATCCATGAGCAAATGTCTTATCTAACACAAGATTGCCAAGTCACACACAAGTTTATCCATACAATGATAGTGCATTTAATTACAGTGTTAGCAGTATTGCAGTAGTAGCTCAAGTTGCAATTGAGTCAAGTAAATTTTGTAAATGTACAGAAACAGAAGCATTTAAAGTTCAAAATAGATGGGATATCCAGATGAGAAAGTAGGCGTGAATTGAAATTCTGCTTTCAGAGATAAGGACTGAGACACCGATGAAAAACTACTCTCCCTGCTCTTTATCTCCTTGACTACAGTGTCACACAGAAGCATGGCAGTGAGCAGAACTGTATAAACCCAGATTTTAACCATGTCCAACCTAAGGCAGATTTTACAAGTCAATGCAACAACAAAAATGAGACATTTTGACAAATCTGACTGTACTTAGAGAAATTTGTATCTCCCTAATTGCCTTTAATATATGCTGATTATATACTGATGGCAGGCATTGTGTTTTAAATCTTTAACAGCAAAGCAGGTTTTTAAGTTAATCTTTTCAAACTATCTTTGAGTGGCTTTGGCTGTACATAAAAAGAATGGAAAACTCATTGAAGGAACATTATAAATCATACAGCTTACCACAGCCCTGTGAAAGAAGCATTTGGAAGAATCAGCTGTGGTCCCTGTCTCATCTTGTTTTCTTACCTTACTGTCTTTGATTCATTCTCTGAGCTGGGATTCTTCATTTCTTCACAGAATGTTGTCCCAGTTGGTACCTAGATGGAAACTTCTAGGCCATTGACAAAGAAAAATAAATCCCAACAATGCTCTTGCAGCAGGGAGGTTGTGGAAGCTAAGGAAGTGCCAGGTGTCAAGCCAGACAGTGGTCTAGGATCTTGTATTTGCAAAGCACTTGGGTACACTCTGACATCCAACTTTCTTCCAAGCAGTATAAGTTTGCATTTCTGTACACACAAAAGAAATGTACTATAATAAGCTATCCATATATTGCAGCCACCAGGGATGCATCTAAAGTGTATCACCACAAAATCTCCCATTTGCTGTACAAACCTACTCAATAGAACTATTTTTATGTGCCAAATAATTAAACAGCAGTTTGCTTGTTCATGCATAGGGTGAATTGTTTTGGCTGTAACTGTGAATAATAGCCGTTAAAACAACCATCATGCCCCTTTACCCTAAACTCTCAAAACTGTTGGAAACAGACTCTTCAAAGCATTGGTTTGTGCAGATGTTCTGAAAGTTTCTGTCTAGAAAGAGAAAATAAAGTTTACCACCGTCCTTTATTGTTATCTAAAGGATTGCAGTGCCATCGTGTGGTAGAAAACCCCATTTTAAACTGTCATTAGGTACTGCTTGTAGCTAAGGAAATAGCCTTAAAAATTGAACAGAGAAGCTGATTTAAGGGATAACTATCCTATGCTAGAAGTTTTCTAAAAAGGTGTAAAAGGTATTAATTCTATCCACTCTTCATCGCATTTCCACTAAGGGTTTCCCAAATGCATAGCGGTGGCTTCTTCTTGACAAGAGCTTCTTCCATTGATTGAGTTGTGATGTCAAACCCACCAATAGATGACCTTCAATATTTTAAGCACTGAAAACAGACAAACTTCTTGACAATACTGGTAGCTTGAGGTACCATCCCCTAAGACAACAGTCCCAACTTCACATCTTCAGGGTGCTTTTTGGCATCCACAGCACCCTGAGAAAGCCTGACTGCTTTCAGAGCCCCATAAGCAACCTTATGTGTGTCGAACACCTGATAACTGCCTCTGATACCAGCCAAGAAACTCCTCAGCATCTTATTCTCTGTGATGATCCTGACACCAGTCTGTCTCCACCTTAGCCCTTCCACATCTCTTTCTCTCACACATATGCAGATATATATATTGGTTTAGGTAGGTTATCATAGATATGTTGATGATATGCTAAAGTTCCAAGATATTTCTATAATGTACATCTCATAGAGTTGCTTGCATGGAATGTTATGTGAAGAACCATGAAAAAATTGCTATTATATTGTAGTTGCATGGAGAGATTTCCTGCTGGTAAGAATTTTTAGTTTTGCTGAATAAGCATGTCATCTGCTTCAGAAATGCTGCTACAACAGCTACCACTGGAGCCTACTCTGGCACTGTGATGAAATCGGAATACCTCCACAAACCTCTAGTTTTGAGACCCTCTCACCCCCTTATGAATAGATTCAAGCTCTGGAAAATCCCTTCTCAGCTCACCTAGCATGTGTTTCCATACCCCATCATAACAGGCTAGAAAAGCTCATATATACTGCTGCTGTGTTGTACCAGTGCTTCAATAAAGTAGTCATCATTCTGCAGACATTCTCAACAAGAGTCAATCTAAATGAGAAAGAAAACAAAATTCACTTATTCATTTGCAGACTATTAGTTCTGATACACAAAGTGGAAAAAAATATTGAGCTGCTGAATCCCTTATTTTAGAGGATCATAACTTTTTATATATATTCAGTGGCTATTATTCAGGTAGCTGGAGACATTATGCTGGTTTTGAGTGTTCCAGCCAGCAAGGACGGCCCAGCCCATTACAGTAAGTAACAATCAATTTTCAAAGGCGGAGACAAAGTATGTGGAGCAGATCAGGTTCAGCTCACACGTATGATAATCTGAGAACATTTAATTGCTGTCACATCTAACTCCATCATGCTCACAACTAGATAAAAAGCATTATACAATATGTTAGTTATTTAGATCAGTCTTAGTTCCTCTTATGTGCTAGAGGCAGAGATACTTGCAGTACCTGATAATGAAAATGAAAAAAAGGAAAAAGGAAGAAAACAGAAATAAAAATTGTGGCAAATGTGAAAACTAAGAGTAACACTGCAGGACCAGACTAACATAGATTGGGCAAGAGGGTAAAATTGATGGTGCTTTCCAGCATTTATAACCACTGACTTGGGAGACGCAGGCTATATCAGCTGATCATGAAATAGAAGTACACTTGTACTAATGAAAGCCTTGAGTATATCAGAATGAAAACATCAGCAATGCAGAAAGTCTGTTAGTGACAAAACATGACTAAGTAAAAAAAAAAAGACATAAAATAGAGTAACACTGAAATTTGGGAAAAGAACATGTGGATAAACAAGGTAACAACAAAGTTGAGAGTCTTTCCTCAAAAGCTTTCTTTCAGTATAATTTTTCCATAACCAACAGTGATCTAAAGATTCATGCTCTGATATCCAGTTGGTCTAACAAATATCAAAGAAAGACAATGAATAAAGCTCCAGCCCTTCAAATATTTATGTATATCCCTAACATTTTGCATAACACAAGGAGACAATTGTCAGACCAAAGTAAATGAAACTGAATGTCTTAATGGAAATGCAACTTCTGTGGGGTAGGGTCGAGGTAAGAGTTCTGCTCTAAATTTTCTGGAGTTTTTTTCCAAATAAAAATAACTTCTCCGTTTCATTTTTTTATAAGAGAAAGAAAGAAAAGAGGAATGAAATGCAATCAATACCTTTCAGTGTTCACCTTGGCAAAGAAAAAAGCCTCAACCTTAAAGAAAAGAAAAGGTTTGCTTGTTGAGGAGGCTGGGTTTTTTCTTTATCTGGGATATATTGTACTTTTACCAGTTCTCTGTTAACTATCTATTTATGTCTTAAATAAGGCATTAAATTTGCAGTGAAGCAATTCCTGAAGCCATGACCCTTTCCCCAACAGCCATTTTGCTTTAACTGCTGTAGCTGGGTTTGAATCTCAATTTCTCCTTTAACTTTCTGTCTTTAAAAATGTATTATCAGCAACACGCTAGACATGTAGGTCACATCTCCAAAGGGCTCTCACCAGGACCTCTCCGTTCATATCTGAATAAAAAGCAGAGTGCTGACATTTAGGTCCTTGACTGCAAACACAAGTGTTGCCTGTGACCACAATGCAGAGTTACATATCAAAACGCTGTTTCCTTTGCCATTTGGCTGAGGAGAAACACGAGCACTGAACTGTTTAAGATTTTTTTTCCCTCTAAAAACATTCCAGACAATTTACAGCTTGTAATAATAATGTCTACAAATGTTTTCATATATTTCAGGTTACTTTCCCTATTACGGCTAGAAAAGCTGCTCCAAGAAACCTGACATTTTCCAGTGAATGACAGGTTATAGAATCAATAAGGGAAGAAAGTGTGAAGTTTTGTGAAGTGTTTTTTTTAGGAAACTGCACAATATTTTCTTCAATAACTGCCTAATGACTGTAAACATAGATTTAAATATTTTTCCCAATTGAATAAATGCTAAACTCTTCTAACAATAAAAGTGTTTATTTTGAAGTAATTCTTCACCTCCATACTTTCTACATTTCTATGGAAAAAAGGGGAATATATATACACATCAAACTAAAACATCTTCTCCAGATATCATAGAAGCTTGACATGTTTACATTCAATTGGGGGTCCACTGTTTGAATGGCTTTTTGCTTTGACCGGATGAACCTTTGGATGTTTAGAAACCATACTGTTCTATTCATTCCTTTGTATCAGGAAGCCACCACATTTATTTGGGTTCAATTTATTCTTTCCAGAAGGACTGAAAAATGATTTTGCTTTCAGCTGTTGAGTTCCATGTAATTTCAGTTAGCTTTTCACTTGTATTAAAATATTGTATAACTTCCATAGAAGTGGATGGCTTATTGACTTCAGCAAGTCACAGCAAGCACTATCTGTCCATCTTTAGTAATTCTGCCACCCTCAGTGACCCACTCTGATCCTAAGTGAGCCGACCCTGCACTTTTCTTCTCCATTTCCTCTATTAATTGTGCTCTTTTCTCCAACCGAGTCCACAAATACCATCACAAATTGACTGAATAGCCCCATCTTTCCTCCTTGGGTTTCCTTTGAATCATGTCCCCTCCATCCACTTCCCAGAGACCAATGCTGAGGATATCTGCCTGTACTCCTGTCCTGTGTCAGTGTGTCCTGACTGCTAAACAGTGCCACAGGACAAACAGTCGCACTATTCCTCAGGCTAGTTACACTTTGTCATTGTCCCTTCCCATTCCTCCTGTAGTTTTTTGCATCTCTTTATTACTGTTCTTCCTGATGCTGCCTTCATCAGCTTTATTATCACTGTATCTGCTCTACTGCTCAGTACTAACACCAGATTCATCAGAGACACTTTGTCATCACCTTCAACCTTGCTATCCTGGTCCTTGATCCTTCTTAAGCTGTTCAAATTGTGTGTAAAATGCTATGCCACCACTTTTTGCCCCTGGAGGCAAGGGGTGTGGGTAACAGCAGGCTGGTATTTACTTGCTATGTGATACCTAGCCATAGCTCTGTGGAAATATTGCTTCTACTGTCCAGCACCCATGTCTGCTTAGTTCACTGATCCTCTTGGTCTTCTCTTTTCAGAAGTGTTATGGAGTATTTACCTGAAGAAAAGAGAAAGAAACTAACCTGCAAGAGCTGGAAGATGTGCTGCTATAAGCAAATACAATCCCATGGAGGTCAGTGATGCTGTGTCAAGTAACTATGACAAAAATCTGAACCAACAGTAAAGGCAACACATACCATGTGCAATAGATACAAAGCGTGTTTGCTTTTGGGGGGAAATATCTAGCTACAACAAAATAAACTACTAATACTGTGCCATCTTTGGATTTATTGCTTATGGTAGACTTAAGTTTGGTGGCCTTTGGTATCTTTTAATTCAAATCAACCTCACTTTGTCACATAACTGACAAATACCATAAATTACAGCAAAAGCAGTAAGACCAACATCCAACATCAAAGGATGACCAAAAATTAAGTATAAAACTAAAATTCCCCATTGCCTAACAAGGGGCTACTGCTGCAGGTCAAAATTAAGGTGAACTTACAGAGCAAGGGAGAAAAACCCGTGTTGTGACCTCCTCCCCTTCAAGACAGAATAAACCCTAGTAAAGGTCATCCTTATTTAACCTTACATTATGAAGTGACCCATTTGATGACTCCTAATCACGATAGGGACATCAGTCAAAAATGAGTTCCACACGTGTTCATGCTTGAAGCACACTTTTAATGATTTGAATTGTATGAGTCAAATATTTGCTAATGGGTAAAGACAAAATATTAACTTGTTAAACAATAGACTGAACTTCTCAGATGATATTTACACATTACCTAAAAAACAATTAAAGCAAACATCTTCAAAGACCATGAGTTGAGCTCCCACTGACTTTCCCATCTCTTTGCTGTTCTGTTTTTCTGTCCCCTTGAAAAATCATCTGGTGAATGTCAGACTACTTAAGCAACAATGCGACTTCAAAACACAGATGTCTCCCATTAAAGGATATACAATCTATGCTCCAGAGAAAATAGCAAATCAGCCTATTCACTAGCACTGCAGACTTTAATAATCCTCATTCTAGTTAATATTATTTGTCACATCACTGTTATTATGAACAGTCATTACTTCAATTGAAGAACTCCTTTAAAATCTCACCTGGGGTTAGTTTTATATTATTTCTGTATTTGAATAAGAATCCCAAGTACAAAGGAAGATCTCAACTGTGAGTATTTAATTTCAGCTGCTATCTCCTGAAATACCAGAGATGGTTCTTCAGGGCTTCCTTGTTGCCATCAGTCCTTCACACCACTGTATTGGACCAGGATTCTCCACAGCTGCAGGTCTTATCTGGATCTAACCCTTAAGATTTCAAGCTTCAAATTCAAAAGGTATTCAAGTGGACTTTTGAGTAATCCTGCAGCTGTAAGGCTGATTAGTCCAACTAGCATACATCAGTAGTCGCACATACATTTTCCTATTCTGCAGAGCTTATGTCTTTGTATTAATTTTCTTTGACAGTTTTTCTCTTCTGAAGACACACTCTGTCACTGATAAAGCAACAGACAACCACACCATTTTAATTATGTTATTTCAGACCTATCTATACTGCAATTCAAGCAATACTTACTGTAACTCAGTATGGCTATTTAATCTCACACTTAGTGCCTTTCATGTTTACATACACGTGAGAGACCTGACAGTGGGAAATAGAGAGGAAAGAAATTCTCTCCACATGAGGAAAGAGTTATGATGGCATAGCTACAGTTCAAAACCGATACACATTAAAAAAAATACAGAATTGTTCCTGCTAAGCTTTGGATTTGTAGTATGATGATTAATGGCCCCATTTAAATAAGAAAGATGGTGTGACAACATACTTTCCTGTAAAAGTCTCCCAATACTTGGTTCAGTAATTCTAAACCAAATACATTCTTGGCAATTAGGTTTCACTGTCAACATATTCTGTCTGTAGTTTAAAGAAATGAGCATTTACTAATGAGTTTTCTTGTAATGGTTCCTTCAGGGTTCATGTGTTCCATTACAAAGTCTAGGACAATTTTTCACTGATAGGAATTGTCAGTTCTAAAAGACCATTAATAGCTGGTGACACACAATTATAACTTATTTCTTAATGCCATATACAGTTTTCCATGTGATCCTGTGACAGTTTACTCATTTCTGTACAAACATTAATTAAAATACCTGCATACCTAGGAACAAGTGAAAACTCCAACCACACACCCATTAGATGACACTGAGAAGACCAGTCTTGCGTTTTCTTCTCTTTTTTCATTTCCTACAGAATTTGTTTTCAGCTGACCCTAAAAAATACAAAATCAACACTATGAACTTGGAAAACATAAATCAGAAGGGATGGGAACACAAAGGTTTCTATCTCAGAGCTGGGGAAAACTTTGTTCACTCTTCTCACTTGCTGAGTGACAGACCAGTCTACGCAGTGAGCTTGAAATGCTGAACATTCTGCCCCCCTGGGATCCTCCTACTTTCACCAAGGTAGCTAGCCCTCAGAATTGCTTCACTTCCTATTTCTCTCATTCCTTCCAGGCTTCACATTTTTCTTTGTCATTGCAGAAAAAAGCAATTAGAGCATTTTTGCAGGAAAGTCCATTAGTTCCTTCCAGCTGGGCCTATGGTTTCTGTAACACTGTTTACTTTTTGCTTCTCAGATTTTCTTTTAGCCCAAGCCAACCTTTTCCCAGACCATTTTTTCCACATTTCTTTCTTTCAAGACCATACACTTTACTGTGTTGGACACCCAATAAGAAAAGAATTCAATGTTACTCAGATATGCCTTAAGGCTACTGAAGAGACAGTCACCTACACCTTGGGCAGACTCATGAACCCCTCAGAAAGGGACGTGGATGAATGGGGTGGTCAGACCTCATGCCACACAACACCACAAGACTGGTTTGGCTTGGAGTCTTCCAACACCATGGAATTAATCAGAAACACAAACCATTACACTCCATAGCAGGCCTTTCCTTGGTTACTTTGTCTCTGCTCACATTGCTCTTCCTTCTATTTAGTCTTGTGGTCAGGGAGATCAAAGGAGTCAGGAGGAGGAAAAGTCATCCATGCCAGTGCTGCACTTGGCTGTGAACTGCCTGAAGCTGCAATTCCCCTTGGACTGGTCCCAGGAACTGCGAAGATCTTGGCAACTGACACACTGGTCCCTGCAGCTCAGTCCAGAAGAACCCTGCAGTTGCACAGAACCTATGTTTCCAGAATGGAGACTGGTAAAGATGATTACTCCTTCTCTCAGAAATATGAGAAGATAAAGAAAGCAGACTGGAAGGATCTTGTACTCCTGCCTAGTTATGCTTGGCTCAGGGTAGGAGGGTTTTTACTCTGCACTTCTTTCATGCAAAGTTAGTTATAACAGATACACAGGGGAAAGCAAATTTTAACTCGCATGACTGCTTCTCCCTCCTGGAAGGATATTCTAGCCACCCATTTTAAATAATTCCTGTCCTGAGAATGCAAAGGATTATTAGGAAATTCTGAAATGAAGCCTTAGGTTACATTACAGTAATTTGGTATTTAATGATTTCCTTTGGCAAGACTTAGATGCAAACATATGAGCATGATAATTATATATATACACAATTACTCATTCCAATTTGTTTTATTATAAGTATGTCATTTTTCATCCTTGTCAACTACAATGCACAACAGGACCAGTGGGTTCTTAACATTTGGTGGTAGGTTTATTTTTTCCAAGGAGTTCTGACAGAGACACGTGAAAGGCAGAAAGACATTCCACGTGACAGTAATCAAAAGTAGACAGAGCAGACTCCATAAATAATCTATGTTCATCATCTTACATAAGAAAGTGGAAGGTTAGCCACTTATTCCAATCTATTAAATGGTTTGCAGCAGTTTGGTAAGAAAACCTGCAGGCTCTCTCACTATCGTTATGCTGTCATGTGGCTGCAGTCAGAGGATGACAGAAGAATAAAGCCCATAAGCATGCAAATACAAATGGAAGTACAAGTCAGTGATTTGGAAACACACACAAGAAAAAAACATCAGGAAAAACATGAAGAGAACAAGGGGGAGCAATTTTTCTTTTCTGATCCTGAATAACTTGTCACTTTATAAAATATTTATTAAAAAGCTACAAGAGTATAATTTGGAACTTCCTACAGATCCCAGAACATAAATGTCAGAAGCAAATACACCAGTCCTGCCTCAGCAAGGAGCACTCAGTCTGTTCAGGAGAAGAATCCTCTCCTGTGATCTAACCTCACAGAGATGGACTCTCTCTGAAAGGCAGAGGAGTTAATTCCTAGCCAGGAAAACTCCTTGCAGCACCTTGAGTAAGTCACTTTCCCACTCAGTGTTTCTTACATCTGTAAGTAATCAAAAAGTACCTCCTACCTCCTAAGTGGAATAGTGCATACTGTTAATACTTCCTAGGAGAAAGAGATCTGGTTCTCTGCCTTCTGTATTCAGAATGGGTTTGAATGGTGTACAGTAAATAAGGCATTGCAGTACACAGTGAACAG
>JANHGB010020084.1:0-16429 GCA_026283785.1 Coracopsis vasa
ATCATAGAGAGAAGAGATTGACCATAGAGACCATAGAGGATCATAGAGACCATAGAGCATTGAGGGGGTGCAGGGCCGTGTGCTGGCGGCCAAGCTGGGGAGAGACCATAGAGAGGAGCATAGAGGGAATAGAGTGACCATAGAGACCATAGAGAGCATAGAGTATCATAGAGACCATAGAGACCATAGAGCACCATAGAGAGACCAGAGTGACCATAGAGACCATAGAGCATCATAGAGACCATAGAGAGGAGCAGGGTTAATCTCTTTTCCTTACTGTTCAGGTGACTGTGATTGGATACACCCTTGGGATACCAGATGTGATCATGGGCATTACTTTCCTAGCTGCAGGAACAAGCGTCCCAGACTGTATGGCCAGCTTAATAGTAGCAAGACAAGGTACTGTCTGTTGTAGCATAACTGTAATCTTACATGCATGCTCTGTGATTTGCTTCCTCTGTACACACAATTTCTCAATGCTATTTTATTATTTTTTTTAATTTTTGCTGTTTCGGGGCCTTGATAATTAGCAAAGTGTTTTGGCTTTTAACGTGAACCAGAAAAATAATCCCTGTCCTGTTATCGTTTGCTTACTGGGACTAGGCACACCCTAGCATTCTAGAAGGTCATTCAAAACTCAGATATCCCATGCATGGTATGTATCAGTCAGGGTAAAAAGATAAAAGTAGTAGACAAAACAGGCGTATCAGCTATTAAAAACAACATTGAAGATACTTGCTGACTTGCACTTGTCTGTGTAAAACTTTCTAGAAGACCTCTCAAACCCAGGGAAGTGAACTGGTTTAAGAGGATCTGGCAGAAGTGATGTTGCTTCAGACATTCTTCTCATCCGTTTGCAGGCCTCTTTACAGTGGAACATTGAATAGTTGAAAAAGGTTTTAGCTAAATGTCAGCTATGTCCTCATCAGCTTTGCAACTGAAATTGTCGAAGGCTTCCTCATGCATCCTTAAGTTTTGATTAAGGTTATTTGCAGATCCTTTTTTACTTGAGATGAACATTAAACCTGACAGTGTGGTCTCCTGTACTGCAGTAGAATGAGGAAGGGCCCTAACTGTGTTCTTTTCCACTATTTCAATTTCCATAGTCTTTTTTTTTTTTTTTTCCAGATAATGAGATTTCCAGCACACAGCATTGGGCAGACAAGAAAGGTTCTGAAGTGACAAATTGAGTAGCCAAAGCCACACCTTTGTAGTTTGAGATAGGAGTAGTGCTGTTAAATGTTGCCTGATTTGAAAAGAATTCTATATTTTAGATACTTCATTTTCCAGGTTAAAATCTCACAAAAAAGTAGTGCAAAGAAGTATTCTTCTGGAACCACCTTCCTACTAAATTAGTTTTCCATATGTAGTATTAAAGTGAACATATTTTTGCAGGAACAGAAGGAAAAATGTTACATTGTTAAATGAACAGACTGCTTCTTTAGATTAGTTGTTCTATAGTATTAGGCAAAACTAGTGTAGGGATTCTTTCCTCAGAAAGTGAAGGGAAGCACTACCTTGGCAAAAAGCAGCCATGTTCTCTTTAACAGAATACAGGGACTTTACACTACTTGTGTTCAAGAGAGATGTTTGCTGATAGGTTGCAGACAAATATCTCAAAACTAGAGATGAACACACCATAATACGGATCCAAAGCATAACCTTCCTGTCAGCAGCTTCCTGTAGGAGGATATGGTGCTTGCTGTGGTAGTGTCTGTCTCCACTCTGTGCCTAAGGGAAATTAACAAGGGCAGAGAAGAATTCTGCCCTCCTCACTTCCGTTGACGCTGGTGCAGAATGAGATGGCAGCCAGTGATGAACATTGGGAGTAAATTTTGAGTAATGCCTAGGGGCTTGACCGCTATTCACTAATTTATTTTTTTTTCCCCCTTTTCTGTAGCTTTTTATTGTTCCTGAAGTGAAATCATTGCTGGTTAAGCCCCACAGAACTGCTTAATATCTCTGACTACCATCCGATTGAGTTCTTTTCAGGATCACCTTGCATCATTCACATGAGATAAAGGCCACGTGCCCACATATAAATCCAGTACATAATCTCCAGGTTCCCTGTGGTTGCAGGCTACTTAGAACAAGACTTGTTTTTTTAATTGGCTTTAAGCTCGGGTTCACTGGGTGTGTGGTATCCAAAACACAAGGAGGATGTCGTTAGGGTGAGCAGTTTTTGCATACTTCTTTCAGAAATTTTGCAGAAATTATGGAAATTGTCTCCCTACCCCAGATACCCTGGCCAGTCCAAAGGGGCTTGGATCAATGCAGATAATTCCCCTTTAGTTTCCTCTAGTACACAGAGCTATGGTCCTATACTTTGTTTTTACCAAAGAGTTGTTTTTTTCTCTGCAGGCCTTGGTGACATGGCAGTATCCAACACAGTAGGGAGCAATGTCTTTGACATTCTGGTGGGACTTGGCGTTCCATGGGGTTTGCAGACCATGGCAATTGATTGTGGATCAACTGTACGTATACTTGGCAAATCTTTAATTTGTTCTTTTTATGTCTTAAACAAAAGTCCTAAAAAGAAAGCATGCAAATAAAATTTAAAAAAACCCTTACAACCAAACAACCACCTGCTGAGCATGTTATTGGTTCCTAAATAAGGTGTTGTTCTTTGCTGAGGAACCAGGAGTTAAGGAAGCAATTCTCTTTCAACAAGCTGCAGTTAATTCCCAGTTTGTCAACTGGAGCACATTATACTGTATAGCAGAAAAATAGTGCCATGGATATCTGTTCATGCTCTGTCATTTTTTCACTACACAGCTTCAAGCACTCCTGTCTCCCTGTACCTCAGTATTTTTGTCTGTAAGATGAGAATAACAGCACATATCTCTCTCCTGATGATCTTTTAACATGAAATCTTTTATAAATGCTGTTTTTTTTTTCTCTTTTTAATGGGGGTGGGATTACTTATACATTGGTTTAGATTCCTTAACCTTCCCATTCTTCATTATGATAAATCTGTTATAGATTTGAGTACTTTAAAATGTCTAAGTCACTATTCAAAACAGAAGGTGGATCATAAATCTATACATTGATTTCTGATCTCCAAAGCACAGTTATATGCTGAGCATTTCAAACATCTGTTGTATTTCCCCACAGGTTAAGATAAACAGCAAAGGACTGGTCTATTCAGTTGCACTTTTGCTAGGATCAGTGGCACTTACTGTAAGTATTTGACTGTCTCCAAGTATTTCAATTGCAAAATACTTCTTAGGTATTTACATGTTATAGAAGGATAAATTTGAAATAGTTATTATCCCTGAAGCATTGATTCTTGTAAAGTATCGTTCTTCTAGCAATACCATGAGTTGAAGAGCTACCATTGTCCTCAGTGAGGACTGAAATCTGACATTTGGTGTTGGTCCCATTGATTTCAGTTGCAGTATTGAAATTGTGGGATCCAATAATACTTCTGTGCTCCTGTGTCCAGCTGCATACCCCAGGCCTGTCTCTACTTTATGCTGGGACAAGACCCAGGTGTGCTTCATCACTCTTTGCCCTTGTCCCTTGATTTCCAAAACCAGACTGGACTAATCATGTGCTGTAGCCAAAACCCTTAATGAAGACTAGCCTGTGGGGACTATGAACCTTAGGGCTTCACAGAATAGGACTTTAGAATAGGCATGCTAAATGTCACTCAGCATAAGGCACTTTGTAACACATGACTTGTTAAGGTGAAACAATAATTCTGTTTCAAAAGTCAATTTTGCTGGTACTTAAGGTCTGATCCTGCTGACTCCCAGGGAACCTTCTGTGGGAAGAATCAAATCCCAAAGGTATAAAAATATCCACTTATACTAATGTCTTTCACTGATTGCCTGTGGAGGTTCTATAGAGGCTCTGTAGAGACGGGGATCGTCACTGGGGATTTCACGCTGTTGCATGACTAGGTCTTACAAAACTCCACGTCATCTGTGCACAACTTAAGTGATAGAATGATGAGGTCTGTTCACTCTGCCACTAACTTCTTAATGCACCTAATATATAAGCTGCGGGGGCCTGTTCTTTTCTTATCCCCAGTTCTGCTATACTGTACAGTGCCTGTGAAACAACAAAGATGTTCTGTAGACATTTGTATCTGCTGATGCTGCATGCATATTGGTAATCAGCACTTTGGGAAAAAATGGGATGATTATGCAGATGTGTTGCTATGCTAGCTGTTCATGCTGTTCTGTAAAGAGTCTTTTCATAGCAGAAGCCGTATCACCTGAGTTTGAAGCATCTATTATTGTCTCATTTGTTCTGCTGGATGCCCTGATTCGCACAGACCCTCCCAGCAAAACTCAGTGGAGAGTTTTGAGCAAAACAAATGATAATTCAGAGGCACTTAACACCATTGAAAATAGATGCCTTCGCGAGCACTTCATTGCTTTGCTGCCTGTAACGTGTAACTCCCCTTAGTTCTAGATCTCAGCAAGACATCAAGGAAAGCACCTCTTCTGAAGCTCTTGAGAGAATGAACATTAGGTGCTGGTGTACTACTGGGACATAAAGGATCTGCAGGGGAACACTGCAGGGAGAGGCATTCATGTAGTTTGGTGCATTCTTGTAGTTCATACTGAATCAATGAAAGGGCTGCCTGACTAGAACATGCCCTGTGTGCTGAAAATGCACCACAGACTGAAACTGAGCACCTAGGGGACTATTTCTCAGTTAAACAAAGAACTTGGGAAGGGGCCTTAAAGTGTGTTCATTTAATATTTTGTAAAAGTATTTAGGACAACTAAGAGTCAGACCAGAGTTCAAGTTCTCAGCTTGGGCTTTTACATTCCTTTTCAGAAAAACATATGTTGTCTTTTTGATCTATAAAATACTGAGGATATATTGTTATCCAAATCAAAAGAATCTATTTTTTGGCTTGTAATGGTTGTTTCCAAAGTTTCCTTTAGGGCTTTATTAACTAATACTTTGTTTCCTTGCAGGTGCTTGGAATCCATGTAAATAAATGGAAACTTGACAGGAAATTGGGCATCTACGTGTTGTTTCTTTATGCTGTTTTCCTGTGTTTCTCTATATTGATAGAGTTTAATGTCTTCACCTTTGTCAACTTACCTATGTGCCGAGAAGAAGTTTAAACTACAACAAGGAGACAGACTGAAATTCTTCTGATTACATGTGCTGTAAATGACAGGAGGCATTTCACCTTTCTACCTTCTTTCCATCAGTAATTTGAGTGTCGTTCCTGCTTCATCAGCTATCAAGCACTTTTACCTGTGTGGAAGGAAAGCATACCTTTCTTTTAACATGCTAGCTCAAGGCAACCAAAGCATTTTCCTTCTCTTTGGATATTGCTGCTCAGTCATAAAGCTGTGTGGATCTTATGCAGAACTCTAAAATGATCCATTCCTGGGAAATTCTGTTGTGGTTTTCATTCTCCTTTTGCAGACAATCAACCACCATGGTTAGTAGGAAGACAGGAGAAAAAAACTTTATAGTTCTTTTGGTTTTGACATTTACTTTCCATGGAAGGATAAGAGGCAAATTTAGAACTTGTCTTGGCTCGGTTAAAATATCTGAACTACAGGACTAGAAAGTCCGAGGCACATATCATGGCATGCACTGTTGAGGACATCATTTCCCCCTTCAGGTGCTCTGCTTGTAGAGAAACTGCACTGACAGTTTTGGATGGCAATGTTGAATATTTATCACTCTTTTCAATGAACATGAAAACGTGGCAGAGAAAGAAGAGGAAATGGTTCTATGTTGTATCACTTGTGATGATGCACACTAAAAGAATATCTGCATACTGAAGAAGAGAATTACATGCAGAAATTCATACTTGAAAAATATGTTTCACCATTAATGAGGAATGCTGTATATATAAATATAAATGAACATTTGTGGAATATTACACCACAAGAAGAACTTTGCATTGGCCCTTGTAAGCCCATTGTGTAAATTTAGAAGAAACTAAACAAATAAAATGTAACTGGGTGCTCAGTAACTATCAGTGATTGTTATCAGCTGAGTGTAATATCTGAACATAATACGGACTTTCTGTCAAAAAAACCCCACCCTGATTATGATTTAATTTGATTGGTGGAAGAAGCTTATTTCATCAGTCAAGAAGCTGGTGTATTCTTCTCCATTTTACACTTATTCCCAGAAGCTTAATGAAGATGAGCATCTGACACTGCGCAGTGCAGATGAGAAACTCCTACACAAAAGCAAGTCTGTCAAGAGAATATGGTCTTTGTTTTGATTGCATGCAAGTTTTAAAGCATGATATACTTTTTAACCCCCAGTAGAAGCCAGGTTTAGATATCCTTGCCACCAGCATAAATCTGATCTAAAGAATGACTCTGGATATAATTGACAGCAAGATATGTCCCAGAGTATTGAAAATGATGGGTGACATTCCACATTGTAGCAGTCATATGATTGCAAATCACTGAGACAGCATATTTTAAATTGCTACTAAACTTTAAAAATATTTTAAAGCTGTATGTGAATTATCACATAAAGTTTCTAAAGAAGCACAGTTAACTTTATACATAGATTTTTAGTTTTTTAATGTTTATAAACCAAAACAAATCTATCAACTAACAGTTGATGCATTTTTAAATACGTGAATATTTTCCACTTAAGATTATGTATAAAATCCCATTACTGGGTCAATGAGAACATGCTATAAAATCTTAGCAAATAAGTCCTTTCTCAAAGTTCCTTATTTTGACATGTATGAGAAATAATTATGTTTAACATGCAGAATACTGTTTAAACCAGGCAATATGTTTACAATTAAGGCTATTTTAAAATTATTTTGGTACAAATTAAAAGAGTGTATTCTGCTGTTGATTTTTTTTTTTTAATGAATTGGATCCTTTCAATGTAATCCTAAAGGAAAAAGAGCAACATATTTATTTGCTTTACACTTTGTCACAAAGATCAGTATTAGTATCCATTTAGAGGTTTTCACCTTAGTTAAGTAGTTATGTAGTTAAACTAGTCAGTCTTAAGGATGACAACAAATAACAGCATTACTAAAATGCTTTCTTGAATAGGCAAGCATGACAGTAAACACATTTGATCTCAAGTATGACAGTGACCCCATTTACAGGCATTCAAGACATATTTTTGCTGCAGTGTAAAGCTGAGGAGATGGAATTCATGTTCACCTTTGAAGTCTTCCTTTGCAGAAAGGCTGTGAACATGCAGCATACTGCTGTGCCACTGCATCCCTCTCTATTCTTATTCTTTTCCCTGCTATCTTTCAGGAGGACAGTTGCCTGCTGAAAAATCTGATGATGGCTTAGATATGAAGCTGAAAGGAGCAGAGAGGCTGAGTAAATGCTTTTTTCTTACATTTTGCTGTTGAGTGGGCTTGGAGAGCTAGCTATCTCCAAGCAAACATTTGCTCCTCTCTGCACAGTAGTGGCAGCTCAGATGTCTTTACACAACAGACGGGTAGTCCCAAAATTTACTTTTGAATGTCTAGTGATCAGCTGAATTTACAGTAATGATGGCATTGATGTTTACAGTAAAGACCTACAAAACTGTACTGTACCTTCCTGTTTCTGAGCCAGGCAACTTTAGAAGACTATGGGCACCAATTTGTTCTGGAGGAGCTGACATCCAGGCCAAATATCCATGAAATTGTGTTTGCTAATGCCATGAATCCTTTAGACAACATTTAGAATTATTCTGCCTAAGCTGAGTATCACCTGCTTTAGAAAACCAGTGTATTCTGTTGTAACAAGAAATAGCCTCAGCAGGTAATACTGACCTTAAATCACATGGCTGTACGTGTCATCTATAGCCCTCCCTAAAACATAGACCCACTTTAAGACAACTTATATTGAGTTCAAATGCTGCGTTTCATGAGGTGGTCTCATATGCATCTTCTGCTATGAGACAGGTATCATGCCATGTTATAATTAACATTAGTTGAATTATCCCGACACCACTGCATGACCAGGGATGTATTGTTTGCCAAAGAATTACTAGATGCTGTATAAAGGCCTTGATGATACATAATCATATGAAGTAGTTTAAAGAGTCCCTATGTAGTCATTATCCATATGCTAAAATAAATAAAGATGGCAGTTATAGACCAACCCATGCAGATAAACTGCATCGCCCAAGAAAGAGCTGATTGACAAATTGTATATCAGATAAACCCAGTAGTTCAGGAGGCTGTTGCCGAGTAATAGCGGACTAGTGCCTTTCACATCTATACAAGAAAAAATTTGCTCAAGAAAAACCACTACAAATTTTGCCATTTTCCAATCAAGAAAAGGAGTGATTTGTACTTGGCTCTCTGCAATTAGTACAGTTCTGTGATGCAGCTGTTCAGATAGTGTCTGTAAAGTTTGGTAGCCATTTTGTTGTGTTAACCATTGCAAAAGTTAGCTGGCTGAGTTTGGAATGTATGTCACAATGTTGTGTAAGTTAATGTTCAGCTCAAGAGAGTGAAAAGAAAGCTGGTGGTGGATGTGAGAGGGAAAACTGTCACTGTGATCTGGAAATTGCCAGCATACTAACACTGAAAAGTAATACAACTCAGAAAAAGATATCCCATATCCAGCAAAGCTTAACTTCAGTAGGATTGATTCCATGCTTAAAGCTAAGCATATATCTAAGTGCCTTGCTGGATTGTGCCCTAAGATGACAGCGGAGCATGGGTTTCTGGGTTTTCTGTCATATCTAAATCTTTAAATATTTCTTAGTTTTGTAATCTAAAGATTTTTATTTGTTTCTGAAATTGAAAGAAACTGTGGACTTCTGCTCTGCCGATACCACTTTGGATTTCCACTCTTGTCAATAAGAGAGCTGGTTCCTTGTCTCAGACTTCAAAACTGTGCACCTGCCCAGGTGTAGGAGCAGGATCAAAACTGAATTACAGCTAACCAAGGAGCGCTTTTAGCAGCTCTCTTCTGCTGCAGTTCCACTGGAGTAGCCCAGTCCCACGTAGACACACAAGAGTGCAATCCGGTCTGTAGTGAGCAAGTGGGAGTGTTTCTGTTCAGTTCAGCAGTGTTCAATTGCATGCATTTCACATAACAAATGTACTGCTTTATAAAGTATAGCCTGAGTAAAGATTTCAATCTCAGGATCTACATGTCTAAATCTAAAAAGCTACGGTTATGGCTATCTTAATGACTATTTCATTATCTGAGGGCTGCTCTCTGGGCTGATGTCTAGCCTGCAGGAACACCTTAGGTCTTCCCAACAGGTACAGCATAGTCAGCCATCTTTCTCTGGCTCAGTCATTGGTGTGCCAAGTTTATTTTATTTTTGTATGCTTGCTGCAGCTGTAACAAACATATAATTAATTTATGGTTTAAGATTATATTTGTAAACATTCTGTCAACGTGTAAACAAGTGGAAAAGGTCTTCACCTTAGCAATTATAGAGAAGAGCCTCGTCTTTCATTTCCTTTGTGACTGTGCTTTAATTACACACACTTGTTTCTATTACGTGTTTGCTCTAGTTGCACAAATCCCTCATGAGTTTTGCTGTGTTCCTTTCTTGGATTTCTTGCAATTATAACACCATTTATTTGCATCCTACAGTTAGATAGTTTTGGCAGAATGCTTTAAGCTGTGTAAATACTGCCTGATTATTCATGCCAAGGAAGGATCAGCCCTAACATAATATGAAACAGACACTAAAATAACACCGATAGCCAGGTGAAACCAAAGAATCTTCCTAATTAAAATGAATCACCTTTGAGCATAATGTTCTGTCATTGCAAGCCTCATATCTCTCAGTTATTTGTGTTTAAGCACTCAGAAGAAAATCTCTGCAGGTCATGCATTTACTGCACAATTTGCTTTCTATTTCTTTGAGTCTGAACTCCAGAGTTTTTATTTTGCTGGGTGGTGAGATTTATATGATGACAGCATGGTAAATGACAGCATTTAGTTCCAGCAGTTCTGTACCAAACCCTTTATTATTCCCTTGAACTCTTTTGAAAAGTCTGTATGCAAGTGATAAATGTTCTGCCGAAGAGAAAAATGTTGTTCAACTGACATGTGCATTCCAGTTTCTGACCTACCTTGTACATGTTTAAGAACCTCCTTTTGAATAATTTGAACATGCACTTTTCTCACATTTCCCCCGGTGTGGGATCCTGATATTTTCTCCCCAAAGAAAGCTGTGAAATCCTATATATCTTTGCCCTGAAATGTGAGGTCCTTCTCCACAGGCTGAGATGTGTAGTGATTGTGGTGATTTATACATCATGTTGTTCTGATTGCTACCGTACTTCTGACATACAGTGCACTGTCTGAAAGAAATTAATGACTATGGGAAACCAATGCCATTTGGATATTTTCTTACAAGTGTTACCAGTTTCACTTTAATTCCATTTATTTTTCCTTTTACTTGCACAAGGAATTTAAGCGATCATTGCCATCTTATGACTGAAATGATCTTAGTAAACTTGAAAAACAAATACAGAGGTTGATTTACAGCAATATGGAATTGTGACAAAAATCTAAAGGTATCTGAATATATCAAAATCAGAGGTATAATCTCTAGAAGGACTAACACCAACTGAGATGCTTCATTTCAGAGGGTTTTTACAGCAAGATCATGGCCTTCATTCATATACTAGTTGTGTTCAAAGAATACTTGTAAATCTACTTCCCCAGCAGCATTTATATTTCAAATGGCTGAAACTCTGCAGCAAAGTTGTGACCAAATTCTTGCCTTCATGTTCTTGGGAGTGGTGCCAGTGCTCATTAATGTCCTTGTAGTTGGCACAAATTCATATCAGTTGAACTGAGAGTAGAATTTGGCTCCCACTATCTCCTCCATTGCAAGAAAGTATTCAAAATCATTTATGATCGCTGAAATAACTTCTGAACCTTTTAAAATTCCCTGTGTTTCATACTTGCAGGAATTTGCAGTGCACCCTTAGGAGGTGCAATACCTCTTTAAATATTATTAAAACTTTCTAGAACTGCTTACTTTGAAAACAGAAAGGGATGGGTTTGTAAACTGTAAATAACAGAAATCTATCATGTTATTTATTTTTTCAATGACTGTGACCTTATGCACTGTGAATGCTCTGTGATATGGGGTCCTTTGTACAGATAAATGTGTCATGAAATCCAAATGGATTTAATGTGATAATTTGTTACAAAATGTTGGCATGATATTTGATTATTTTTGTTGTGAAAATTTTAAAAAATAGTTAATTCAGCATTTATAAAAGATTATAGCAGTCAGTATTATAATGCACTATATAAAAATATATACACTATCAATAAATTATTTAAACAACTAGAGTGTTTGCTGGGTGGTGGTTTTTTTCTTCCTCAGATGATAGCATGTAAAATATTCTCATATTTATTGTTGAAAATCTAAAATTTCAGGACCCAGTTAGGATATGTGCCTGCACTTTCTTCGTGAAATCTGGACCCTGCTGAGCAGAATAACAGAAGGCCCACATTTTCATCTATTCCAGGGAGTATCACCTGGATCAAGCCATTATTTGAGGTGAGTTAAATGTACGTATCTGATTCGCACCAATACCGAAACACAATTTGCTCTTTTGGGACTAGAAATATGTGATCTGCTGAGGAGGCAGTTTGCTGTACTGAGGCACTGATCCAGAAGCAATGGTGGGAGTCTCAGAAACACCTCGATCAAGAGCATTTTGGCTGCTTTGTCCCATGGTATAGTGACATTCAGCACATTCACACTGAGTACTGGATACTGAGTAGACGAGACAGAAGCAAGGTCCAAAAGCTGCACAGCACTACCTTCCTTTCCTTGGAAGGCTTACCTAGGCTCTAGAGATACTGTGAAGACAAGGAAAAATCCCTCTTACGCTTGACTGCCTGCTTTCAACATCCCTGCAATCCATCTCAGGGTCTGTGATGATTTCTAGTATATGTACATTGTCTCTGGTACAATCTGTTCAGGGCAGACAAGAAGCTTTTAAATGCAGTTCTTGGGGAGAAGAGAAGCTAAGAGTTAACTTCATCTAATGTGCTGGTGTATTAACAGTTTCATTGTCATGAATGCTCCTAGACAGTTAGTGACTAGGACATGCAAGTTAAAACAAACATTGACCTTATTAACCACAATGCGTGCTTTTGAAATCCCTGTTGCTGTATAAACCTATCATTAACCACTGTGGCTTTTGTGCATCTACAAAGAGTCCTAGTGAAGTGGAGAAAAGGGATATCCTGCATTCTTTGACTTTTGCATAAGGGCTCATTCTTTGGTGCAAGCTAGGCTAAATTTTTCTAAGCTGGGAAAGGGAGAAGATTCCTTCTTACACACAGAAGTAACTTTTAAAATGTGGGAAGTACCCCTTCTTTTAATCCCCATAGGTTTGACATGATGACCCATCATGATCTGTTATGTAATAGGCTCTATAAAAGGCACATAATCTACAGATTAGACATTTCCTACAATTCCTACAGGCCCTTATCATAGGCCGTATTATTGATGCAGCTGCTTCCTACTGTATGGAAAGCAGAACTGTCATATAATCTGTGCATATGCTGAAAGCACTATTATAGCCAAAGTGCTCATTGTACTTACGCGCTTCCTCCATAAGCCATTTGAAATCTTTCCAACTCAGCTGCATAAAAATACAAATAGGGACTGCAGCATGGTGTAGCTTAATATGGAAAAGGTAAGTCCTAGGAAAGGCAAGATCTATCAAGAAATGGCATTTTGCAGTGACTGGATATTATTTTGACATTTAGGTTTTCTATAATTGTTTACTTACAAAGCCTGTTACTAGAACACGGTGTCACATTCCAAACCTGCCAAATCTCTGGCTTCAAAAAAATACCCAGCAAAGCTTGGACAAAATTTATTATGTTGACTTCATTTTAAATAATTTACAAAATACTTAACTGTGCTACAGAAAACCTAAATATAGATGAAGGTATTTTCATTAAGTTTGGTCAGTATCTTTAATGAAACTAATTTCAAAACTTCAGATTTCTGAAACTGCATTCTTTAGATTACAAATAGTGTGTAAGATTTCACAAAAAAATAAAATACACAGCTTCTCTCAAATCATGTGGAACTGACATAGCAGCACAATACTGGATTTTTGTATTCCTCATTTTTTCGCTGGGTATTTTTATTTCTAAGTCCTCTTGTGTCTTCTTCCTAACAACATTTTTGGAAACGCCTAATGCTCTCTGCACACAGATTCCCCCATCTGGGCAAGTCCATACAGAGCAGCACACCTTTACAGTTTTCCATCTCAGCAAACTTATTTGCCAGCAAAGCAATGGTAAATTCTGAGTGGGCCTGGTCCCTGCTGAATTGCAGTGGAGGGAAACGGAAACCTGGGGTAGAGTTGAATTTGTGTGGTGCATCTAGGAGATTGCTCTTATACCTATACCCATGGTATATTTCAAAGGTTCCGAGCTGGTGAACAAATCTAGAGCATATTGTTTTCTTGGACCTCTGTGCCCAGAACCAATAGAAGGATTCAGAACTAAGATCTGACAAGCCTGCAGTGAGGGGTGAGTGGCTCTTGGACAACCAGTTTGTTAAAGAGGGCTCACTAAATGAGTTCATCATTGGCTGAAAATAACTACATGAGTTGGAGCAAGGAGCTCCTTAATTTAGTAGAAAAGAGCATTTTGAGATACAGTAGGTGAAAATTTAGACAAGTCAAGGCAAAGTACCAGATGCGAATTTAAATATCAACAGTTAACTACTAAGACACCTTACGTAGAAGGGTGGTAAATTTTCCATCATGCAGCCTTTCAGTCAGGCTTTTTGACTTTCTAAGAGAAATCCTTCCAAAATCTAGAAGATAAATTTTCTAATGTCAACAGAAGTTACAGGCTTGATCAAAAATCCCAGAGAAAAGCTTGTCTTGTGCTGCACAGAAGGTGAGATCTGGCGATCATAAAGGTTCCCTTGAATCTCTGTAGGTTAGTGACAGCAGAACTGGTTCCATGTTCTATACGGAGATCTTGTTTCCCTCATGTCAGTACACTGGCAGCTGCCTGGCATTTGCATTTCTGCTGTGGGCTGTATGGCACAGGCTATGTAGTCTTAGAAAGCTGGGAAATTCCTTCTAAATATAAAAGGGGCAAAAAGTTACCTTTGTTTCCCTCTGTGTTCCATGCAATTGCTTTTCTCTGCCTCTGCTTCATACTTCTGCCTTATTTTTTCCATTATGTATTCTGCTAACATCAAATATTTCTGGAATCATAGGGCTGCCAAACAGGAGTGCCACCAGCCCTGCCTAATAGTAGATCTGTCAGTCCTCAGCCTCCACAGCTGGTCTGTATTCAGTTGGGTTTCCAGTACAGCAAACACTACTTGACCACTTAAGTAACTGCAGGTCAAATGTGCTCTGAGACTGACTGGAGCATCACAGCATGGATAGCTGTTCATTTACTAGCAGTCTTACAGCCTTATCATTCGCTTTTGCTTTAACTGGGAATATTTTGCAAAGCACTCCTCTGCCAGGGTTAGACATTTCATTTTCTCAGGTCCTGTGTAAATATAAAGGTTTCCAAGCTCCATCTGGTTCTAGTTACTTGAGCAATAGAAATACACATGCTTTAGGAATTTGCAGACGGAGACTTACTGCTTTGCTGCCTTATAAAATCCTTTACAAAGTTCACCATGCTCTGTTGCCTCCTTATATACCTGTAGTCTGTAAAACAATTTCCCCGAAACTTCCTTAAGTTAGAGAAACAAATAAGCTATCTCAGGCCCTTCTGTCTAATAAGGTTAACCTGCCTTCACTACTAAATATGGCTTTATAAAATACACACACACACGCACACACACACACCCCCCTGACCACCAAAGACTGCCTCTTCCTGAAATCCCCCGTTCATATAAATACAGGAAGTAGAAATAAGAGAGGCTAAAATGAGATCTTCTTGGTAGTTTGCTTTCATTTCTGTGTTTGTTAGTCCTCTGCCCTCTGATAGTACTGAGCCTGAAGCTGGTTTTAAACATCCTCCCCCTGCCGCTCCTTGAAATATCATCTTCAGTACAAAAACTAAGGATGTGGAGGTTCTGCTCAGCGATGGAAAGGAACTGCTTTCTTTACCAAAGAACTCTAGAGCCACTGTGAAAGAGAAAGTGCCTTAAAGTTTGCTGTAATGATGAAAACATCAGCAGGAGACGAGGGAGCCAGGGATGACTCAGGGTAAGTCCCGAATCTTTAGTGACCGCTCATTTTTAATAACTGTCGCTTTCCTTTTCCTATTTCATAAAGAGTTCTCAGCTGCATTTGTGAGCTGGCTGCTGAGTTACCAGCTACACAGTCACAATGGTGTGGCATGATTGTACTGTAATTTACAGTATTTCCTTTAGCTAACATATTCCAGCTGAAAACAGACTGCAATTCCTTTATTTAGCTTGAATCTTAGCTATTTAGGGAAGAGGATGAATTCCAATTGCAGTTTAGGGCACAGGACAGAATAAGGGAGTTCTTTGCTTTTGGAAACGTGACAAATCTTGTCTGGGAGACTTGCTTTGTTTCTACTGAAATGCTGAGAAGTGAATAAGGGCGCATCCCTACGAGCTGATAGTCACTCCATCTCCAGCATGCTAAAGTACACACAAACCCTGTCCACAGAATCCCAAGAGACTTCAGGTGGGCTTTCTGTTAGGAAGAAACTCCAGGCTTTCCTTGCTCCTGGCCAGCAGACACTGCACCTTGCAGGACTGAGCACCAAGAAAACATAGTGGGAGAGAAAATGGGTTTTTACTGGGGAGACAATCAGCTGCTGGGATTCCAGGATCAGGCTGGAATCTGCCTAAGGCTCAGTTGTACCATAAAGCCCATACTGAAGCCGAGTGTTTCTTTTTCCTGTTGAAAACAATTGGGAAAATTACATAGCAGCTCTGTCACCCCCTTGGAAAAACATAATACCAGATATTAAGAGTGTTTCTTATCTCTCTGACACACTTATCCTGTTTCCCATGAATAAAAGCTGCCAGATGTGTCTGTGATGGGTGCAGTGGAAGAAGCTGTATAGAAGTTGGCTAGATATGGGATCTTTGCATTTTCAGTCCCTAAGCGTGCTGCAAGTCAGTCCCCTTTGACTTAGAACACACACAGTCAAAAAGAGAATAAAATTGCTGCTGACAGGCTAGTATGCTGTAGTTTCACCATGCACTGTTCCCAGGTAGACACATGGAGTGTGTGGGATTGAGGGAGAACCCTGCGTTAAAACTGCCACTGCATTTGCCTTGTTCAGTTGTTTACATTAAGTGGAACAATGACACTCCTGTTCCAAGGTGCAGTTCCTCAGTTCCACTTAATATTAAACACTGAGGGACAAAGATCACACTGATGTACAGGAAAAAATGAAAAAATCCAGTCCCTGTAGACTGGCAAGAGGAACTTAGATTGGTAATCCAAAGAATTTGCACTTATGTTGATCTGAACATGTGTTTTGCCTTAATATGATTTTCTGTGGGGTAGGGGGTCAGGGAATAGCTAGGACCAGAA